>JBBPBX010021601.1:3297-17553 GCA_038048925.1 Garcialebias charrua | reverse complement strand
TATATACCCTGTGTATGTGTGTGTATGTTTGCATATATAGACTGCAATACAGCATAGCTAAATTACCTTGGGTATTCCTCCAAATCATAATAAATGTCATTTGTTGAGTAAAACCAACACACAGTGCTGCATCTGTAACAGCTAGACTTTTGTTTCAGATCCAGAACGTGCGTTTGCCTCAAGACAAAAGATTAAATAAATAAAAAATAACAAAACTCATCTGGTATAAAAGGACAAAGCATTCCAACTACAAAGTCAGATTGAAGTTTGTGAGAAAAACGTTAAACGACTGCACTCACTTGGCACCCGGTTGATGGCTCTCAGTGGTCTCAGCACGCGAACCGTCCTCACGGCTGAAAAACTAACGTTCTGGATGTTGAGTGAGTACTCCAACATCCTGGAAAAAAACAAAGAGAACAAAAACATCTGTAAGTACAGCAGCTACAAGTGCTGCTTCTGCAACTCATACTGCTTCATCACACACGGAAAAACACAAAAAAACCAATGTTGTGTAGCCATTTATTTTTCTCAGTGTTATACAAGCTACTCACACAGAGTAAGTAGAAACTGATCTGCTAATGCTCTAAAGAAGATTCTGCATTCTTGTGTTTACATGTGGCTACCATTGAATAGGATGAACTTCATGTGTTCTGGCATACAGTGTGCTGTTTGCACAACTGCAGGACCCCCAAAAATTGAGAAACACCACAAAACGCTCTGCGCCGAGTCTGTTTGTGCTTAAACATGGAGTGCAGCATGCACGCAATATTTGTGTGCTTGACAAACACGCACAAGTCCACACACATCCTCGCACAATCAACCATCAAAAGGGCAACTAACACATGTGCATTCCCTTCTAGATGTCGGGAGTGGGTGGACGAGTCGGGTGCAGGACAGAAAAAAGCAGGTTGGTTCCCCGGCGGCTCCTTATAGGCGTCTTCAGGCTGCTGTGGAGGTCAAAAGGACACTGCTGAAGGAGGGAGACAGTGGGATGCCTGAGAAAATGTTTTTCTTATTTCTTGATCTGTGTTTGCTGGCTCTCTTTCTGCTCGTGTGTGCGAGCGCAGAGCAGCTGCCGTGCACATGTGCAGCTAGAAAGAAGCGTGCGGATGAAGGAATTCCCTCCTTACACTGATTCCAAGTCTGTCTGACAAACTCAGTGCACATGTTGGGCTGTGTATGCGTGCAAGAGTGTTTGTGTGTCACCTCAAGTGCAAGAAGCTCCCTTAACCAATCTGATTGGGTCTATTCTCTAATGCATCAAGGTGTCTCAGTGTGGGCCTTTCTGGCTTGTTACACCGAAGTGCTGCTAAAACAGGAAGACTCAGACACACACACATGAGTACACTTGAGCACAGCTTGAGCTGGCAGATGGCTTGTAGGCCAGAGGGAGAAGGTAAATGGGTAAACGGTTAACGATGATGCCCTATGACGATCATCAGCAGAGAGACAAGGTTACAGTAAAACAGACGCATCACTTCAGCAGCTGTAGTGACCACAGTGGACCGTCAGCTGAGACGTACCCTGCACATGTGAGTTGAACCACGGCAACAAAAAGACAGTTTCAGAGCTGATGAAATGCCATCAGCAACAATATTACAAGTGTTTGTGTGGCTTTTTCTTCTTCCTCTCCTTTATCTGCTGTCTCCTTCCTTTGAGATACCACAGCACATCATTTAACACCCTTAGTCCAGGTCATCCACTGTCCCTCCTCTGCACATGTCCAAATAATCTCAGCCTCTTTGCCTTTGTTTCCAAACTGCTCAACTTGAGCTGTCCCTCTCATGTACTCTTTTTCTAATCCAGTCCATTTTTGTTACTCCCCAAGGAACATCATCCATCCACATATCAATTAACTTTACCCGCTGTCTATGTCCAGCAATCACTGTGCAAGAGGCGGGTTACACCCTGGACAGGTCTCCAGTTCATCACAGGGACACAGAGAAATAAAGGGGACAAACAACCATTCACTCTCTCACTCACACCTAGGGACAATTTAGAGTTACCAATCAACATATCCATCCATTCTTCCATTATCTTTTACCCATTTCTTCCATTTTGGGTCACGGGGGTCACCGGTGCCCATGAGCCTAACATCAAGTGTATTTATTTATTTATGGTTACATGTTGTCATCATTGTTATGTTTCTATACAACTATGACATTAGTTCTCTGCATTTAACCCACGACATGTGAGGTACACCCAGGTGGAGCAGTGAGCAGCTATGTAAATATGCAGGGAGCAGGGTGTCTTGCTTAGGGACACCATGACATGTGGGCATGGTGGCAGTGGTGTAGTCTATGTTATACATGGGTATACAAAGTATACCCACTAGAAAAGCTTTGGAATTTCAGTATCCCCACTTAAAAGTGCCCAACGGTGTGACATATCATATCAAAGTCAAGTCAAAGTCAACTTTATTGTCAGAACTGCAATATGTACAGGACATACACAGGATTGAAATTGCGTTTCTCTCAGTCCCTCGGTGCAACAGTAACCATTTAAACACTAAAACACTGAAACATTTAATAAACATAAGCATAAAATAGTAAAAGTGTAACACTGTCCTGAGTTTTTGCATAGTAGTATAAAAGTATGAAAATTTACACCAACACTAAAACACTAAACATTTAATGAACATAAGCATAAAATGAAATAATAAAAGTGTAATACTGTCCTGAGTTTTTGCATAGTAGTATAAAAAGTATAAAAAGTATATCTATAAAATAAACTGAAGGTTCTAGCATTGACATATGTCATTGGCAATGAATTTTGAACATTTTATAGACACAATGAGTTGGTTCAACCTGTTTTTTTGTATAATCAATACTTCTGTACTTACTACAGTACTTAATACTTGAACATGTTTTGCTTTGATACTGTTTTATTAATTCTATAACATGCTTTTTAATACAAAGCCAACTGTTGTGCAAAGTCTGTTGTTCATTTATTCAATTATAAGCATCAAAGAAATTTGCAAATGTTCAATATACTTAAAAATCTAAATAAATTGACAATTACATTGTACTAACTGGTGTACTTCAGTTTCTAAGCACAATAAACCCACTACAAAATGTAGACTACACCACTGCATGGCGGGAAGTTGAACCCATGTCTTTCTGGTTCCAAGTCAGCTGCCCTACCGCTACACCACAGCGGCCCCTGTGTAGCCCTTCCCTGTCCCAGAATCATTGGGTTCTGAGTCCAGATCCGAACAGGATGCCTGAACCTGCCAAGTCTGCTACCAAGAAGAGCTCCAAGAAAGCTGTGACCACGATGATAGGCAAAGGAGGCAAGAAGAAGCGAAAGACCAGGATAATAATAATAATAATGATTAATTTAATTTATAACGCACTTTTCATTAACACAAATCTCAAAGTGCTACAAAGTGCAACTAAAATCAATGATCAAATAAAAACAAGTGGTAAAATCAAGTAAAATCAATGATAAAACAACAAAAATAAACAATAAAATCAACTAAAAACAATGATATCAACTAAGATCAAAGATAAAATCATGTGGAGGCAGAGTAGGCTCGCTTAAAAAGAAAAGTCTTTAAGCCTTGTTTAAAGTCAACCAGTGACTGTGGAGCTCTCAGGTAGTCAGGGAGGGAGTTCCAGAGGTGGGGGGCAGCCACACAGAATGCCCATGATGGAGAGCTATGCCCTCTCTCTGTGTACAAGGTGCTGAAGCAGGTTCACCCCGATACCGGCATCTTTTCCAAGGCCATGAGCATCATGCACTTGTTCGTCAACATCTTTGAGCGCATCGCCTCCAAGGCCTCCCACCTGGCTCACGACAACAAACACTCCACCATCATATCAGCATATATGTTGTGTGCAAAAAATAAAATTGTCATGGCTATAATGTTGAGTCATGGTCAGTCATCTTTACAAGTAATTTATAGTAGCCTTATCATAATACCAATGGGAAAACGTGTGCCTAAGTGCAACAGACAAGCTACGATTCCCCCGAGCCTTTTAATGCAAACATCAGGGTAAATCCACATCCGACAGAGTTACTTAAATAAACTTAAACGTAGATGATGAATGATGTCTAGTGAAAAACAGCCTACGCACAGCCACTTGCTTCATTTGATGAGAGCCAGATGATGTTTGGTGAACTCATTGGAAACTGACCTGTCCATTCTAATCTAGAGGAAAGAAACAGCTGAGAAGAAATGGACTGTATCAAACAAACGATCAAGACAGCAGGAAATCCTGCAGAGTCTGTGCCACGGTTGATGATGTTGATCCACGGAAGGGCAGTCAGAGGTTGACGCACAAAATAAGAAACGAGAGAGAACGGGGAAGGCCCGATCTTAGAGGAAGTCTGCGTGAGGAGACTTTGCAATCAAACTCAAGCTCACCACGGGAAGGATTCAAGGACGAGAAAGAGTTTTACATCTTGTAACTGTCATAGTACATGTGCACATCATTATGTGGAGAGGTTCACGGAAGGTCACGCTCGCAGAAAAATGTAATGAGTTTTCTGTAAGTCATGCAAAGACACAAGCACAAGTGCACCTACATAAATCTAAATAGCTCGCTTGTCTTCTCTATAGATGGCTTTAATGTGAAGTGCTGTAAACACACGGATTTCTAGCTTTGTCAAAACCAAAAGCAATTCTGGCTTGAAACCAAGCCCCACATTCATTTATGCATACGAAGAAGATGCAATGTCGCTCAGAAGGACCTAAAATAGAAAAAGCATGTGAGGCAGCTGGAGAATGCAGGACAGCGTGAGATGTTTAATCCAGCCTGTCCCCACCTGACCTTTATCTGTCTGTCTCTCTGCTGCTGGTTATACATCTGTCTGTCTCTCTGCTGCTGGTTATACATCTGTCTGTCTCTCTGCTGCTGGTTATACATCTGTCTGTCTCTCTGCTGCTGGTTATACATCTGTCTGTCTCTCTGCTGCTGGTTATACATCTGTCTGTCTCTCTGCTGCTGGTTATACATCTGTCTGTCTCTCTGCTGCTGGTTATACATCTGTCTGTCTCTCTGCTGCTGGTTATACATCTGTCTGTCTCTCTGCTGCTGGTTATACATCTGTCTGTCTCTCTGCTGCTGGTTATACATCTGTCTGTCGTGTCAACCACAGTCAGTGCAATGTTCTAGTTTCTTGCTTCGTTCTGATAGTTTTAGGAACCTCCAATCTTGTATATAACAGATGAAGGTGAGATGGTTAAAGATGAGGAGATATAGAAAAATAGTTAAATAATGGTGAAAACTAGAGTAAGAAAAAAGGAAAAATAAAAAAATGTCTTCTTGATTTTTCCTAATTAATGTTTTATGCAAATCCTGGGGTAGTATGGTGGTTCAGCTGGTAGAGCGATTCCACTCATTCATTCAACCTTTATTTAGTCAGGTACATCTTATTGAACCTCATGGGCTCATTTACGAAAGCGACCTGCTAAAACTAAAGAACGATGAACAGCAATGGTAGAATTTCCTTAAACAATAAACAAACAATAAACAATAAACAATAGAAAACAAAAAAGAGAAAAAACAAAAGAAAGAAATACATTTTTTTTTAACAAAGTATCAAAAAACGAGCAAAACATAAGGTAGACGTATAAAATCAAAGACAGGAACAAATCTGCATTGGTTTTTGCCAGGATTCCAACAGATTCTGAAAACCATTTAGAGAAGTCAAGGTCGAGAGCTTCAGATCTTTTTGTAAGATATTCCATGAAGCAGGAGCGGAGTAGGAGAAGGCCCTTTTTCCAAGTTCAGTCCTCACTGACGGAACACTGCAGGTAATCATGTCCTGAGAGCGCACACTGTAGCTGCACTCACGCAAAGACATGTAGGAGGAGATGTATGAGGGCAGCAGACCAAGAAGTGATTTAAAGATGAAAATGTACCAGTGGAAGAGTCTGCGTGAGGTTAATGATGTCCAGTTAACTCAGTGAAAGGGTTGCCGGTTCAAATCCTGGCCAGAGCCCTTTCTAGGTGGAGTTTGTATGTTCTCTCTGTGCTGCATGGGTTTTCTCCAGGTACGCTGGTTTCCTTCAACAGACCAAATCATGCATGTTAGTCTGAATGGTAACTCCAAATTGTCTATGTGAGAGTGAGAGAACGGATGGTTGTTTGTCTCATTTGTCTCTATGTGTCCCTATGAAGGACTGGAGTCCTGTCCAGGTGTCCCTGTGAAGGACTGGACACCTGTCCAGGTGTCCCTGAGATGGACTGGAGACCTGTTCAGGTGTCCCTGTGAAGGACTGGACACCTGTCCAGGTGTCCCTGAGATGGACTGGAGACCTGTCCAGGTGTCCCTGTGATGGACTGGAGACCTGTCCAGGTGTCCCTGTGATGGACTGGAGACCTGTCCAGGTGTCCCTGTGATGGACTGGAGACCTGTCCAGGTGTCCCTGTGATGGACTGGAGACCTGTCCAGGTGTCCCTGTGATGGACTGGAGACCTGTCCAGGTGTCCCTGTGATGGACTGGAGACCTGTCCAGGTGTCCTGTGATGGACTGGAGACCTGTCCAGGTGTCCCTGTGATGGACTGGAGACCTGTCCAGGTGTCCCTGTGATGGACTGGAGACCTGTCCAGGTGTCTCTGTGATGGACTGGAGACCTGTCCAGGTGTCTCTGTGATGGACTGGAGACCTGTCCAGGTGTCCCTGTGATGGACTGGAGACCTGTCCAGGTGTCCCTGTGATGGACTGGAGACCTGTCCAGGTGTCCCTGTGATGGACTGGAGACCTGTCCAGGTGTCCCTGTGATGGACTGGAGACCTGTCCAGGTGTCCCTGTGATGGACTGGAGACCTGTCCAGGTGTCCCTGTGATGGACTGGAGACCTGTCCAGGTGTCCCTGTGATGGACTGGAGACCTGTCCAGGTGTCCCTGTGATGGACTGGAGACCTGTCCAGGTGTCCCTGTGATGGACTGGAGACATGTCCAGGTGTCCCTGTGATGGACTGGAGACATGTCCAGGTGTCCCTGTGATGGACTGGAGACCTGTCCAGGTGTCCCTGTGATGGACTGGAGACATGTCCAGGTGTCCCTGTGAAGGACTGGATACCTGTTCAGGTGTCCCTGTGATGGACTGGAGACCTGTTCAGGTGTACCTGTGATGGATTGGACACCTGTCCAGGTGTCCCTGTGATGCACTGGAGACATGTCCAGGGTGTCCCTGTGAAGGACTGGATACCTGTCCAGGTGTCCCTGTGATGGACTGGAGACCTGTTCAGTTGTACCTGTGATGGACTGTAGACCTGTTCAGGTGTACCTGTGATGGATTGGACACCTGTCCAGGGTGTCCCCCACCTCTCACACCATGATAGCTGGACATGGACACCAGTGGACCCCAGTGACAAAAAAAGGAAGATGCAGGTAAAGATGATGGATGGGTGGATGGATGGATGGATGGATGGATGGATGGAAATTCTGACAAAATAGTGAAAATCTAAAAGGAAATTATTAAATCTGAAGCCCTCCTCTGTTTTATTGCTTAAATTAAGGCCAACAAGTTTGTATTATTTTGTATTGATTCTATGATGAAACCTGATCTGACTGTCATTTACACAGATATTCTCATTTCCTTCTACTCTTTGACTATTTCTCTTCAAAACAAATCTCCACATCCCTAGGCTTGCTTCCACCTGTTCCATACTATCATTATTGATCCCTATGTTTTCCAAAAGCCAGCCTGTTTTCTCCTGGTTCCAGTTCCAAGCCCAGATAAACTGTGAGAGTTATGCCAGGAAGGACATCTGACATAAAACTGTTGCCAAATCATGATAATCATCAATTGTCCAGTATACCAAATGAAAATAAACTTGGTAAAAGAAATCATAATTTTAAAACCATAACTTTTTGCAGGAGAACTAAGGAAAACTTAGAAAGGATTTGAATGTCCTTGGCCTATATTTTCAGTTATTGTTTGGTTAGATTTAGAGAACATGTTGTAAAAACATTTTGATTTATGTGGTTCTTGTTTTCCAAGAAATTAACATGAATTATATTCTGCCTCAAATTAATGACATACAGACAAAGTATCCAGAACATTCCACAGGTTGATAAAATGCCTAAAACCCTAATAACCATGTCAGACAGTGTTGTTTTTTGAAATAGTTGTAATTACCTGTTAACTCCTTTGCATTTCTGGATATAACAAACAGGAGTTTTACATAAAATATTGGATTGTTTCAAACAAAGATGATTCTCTCACACACTCCAGCATTGCCAGATATCTGACTGTGTGCAGGGAAGGCTTTCCTTAAAACAAATGGAAACACATTTGGTAGCTCCAGGTGAGGCACTAGAAACGAAGTTACCACACCTTTACTAAACCTTTAATACACTTTTACTTTGCCACTGTAATTGATGATATGTAACTTATCTGTGCTGATGATTATCCATGTTGTTGATATCATACTGTTGATTATCTAATGCTGCTGATTATCTCATGCTGCTCATATCCATCTACTGTATTCACCACCGACTCATGTTCGGGCTGCTGCTGTTACGCGGTATTATTTTACATTATTAGTGTTTAGCCGCTAAACTGCAGGGGTGTCAAACTCATTTTGATCTGCGGGCCGCATACAGCTTAATTTGATCTCAAGGGGGCCAGACCAGTAAACTCATTCCAAAATTACATAGAACGAACAGTAAGTCCACTTGCACGTTTTAAAACATTTAGTCAACAAACTGTTTTGTTAAACACTTCCCTGCATGTTAAAAATGCATCAAACCCATCAAAATTTAGAAATGAATTAATTTAAAATCCATTTTCCACATCTAGGAAGCAATTGTGAACACATAAATTGAGCTTTCAGCATAGATTTGTTTTGTTAATGTTCATTAGTGAGTTGTGGAAGGAAGGCTTAGACAAGAGGTGACTGGCTGACATCTTCAACACCTCACTTGCTCTGGAAACAGTCCCCACCTGCCTGAAGACCGCCACCATCATCCCAGTCCCAAAAAGCTCCACAGTGACTGGTCTGATCCTGGTCACATCCTCAAGGATGTGTGCTGAGCCCTCTTCTGTTCACTCTGCTCACATATGATTGTACACCACACATCCAGGCTGTCATATTGTTAAGTTTGCAGATGATACAGCGGTGGTGGGATGCATCACAAACAATGATGAGTCCAGCTACAGACAGGAGGTGGAACATCTGGAGAGCTGGTGCAAAGAGAATAATCTTCACATGAATGTGAAGAAGACAAAGGAGATGATTGTGGACTTCAGAAGGAACAAACACACCCATGCCCCACTGAACATAGGTGGATCAGTGGTGGAAGTGGTCTCCAGCTACAAATACTTGGGTGTACACTTGAATGATAACCTCAGCTGGAGCAACAACACCACCAGCCTGATCAAGAAAGGTCATCAGAGACTCTACTTCCTCAGACGGCTGAGACGAGCTGGTCTGAGCAGCCCAGTCCTCACCTCGTTCTACAGGTGTGCAGTGGAGAGCATCCTGTGCTCCAGCATCAACGTGTGGCATGGAGGCTGCACAGTTGCAGAGAGGAAAGCTCTACAGAGAGTGGTGAAGGCTGCACAGAAGTCTGTTGGAGTCAGTCTCCCCACCATCACAGACATTTACACCTCCAGATGCAGGAAAAGAGCCACCTGCATCATGAAAGACCTCACTCACCCAGCACACTCACTCTTTGCCCACTCCCCTCAGGACGGAGGTTGAGGAGCATCAAATGTAGAACCACTAGACTGAGGAACAGCTTCTACCCTGAGGCTGTTAGACTCATGAATAAATAAATAATAAGAATAATCACTGCAAAATATCACATCATGCTGATGCTGATCTGTTTTCTTGTTGCTGTGTTCATCTGTGACCATCTGCTCATACAGACTCATGTTCGTGCTGCTGTTTATAATGATGTTTTTCCACCACTTTAGGGCTTAGTGTATTACTAGTTGATGTTTTTCTATTACATTAGGGCTTAGTGTATTACTAGTTGATGTTTTTCTATTACATTAGGGCTTAGTGTATTACTAGTTGATGTTTTTTTCTTAGTTACTCCTAGATGTTATTACTGTTTTTCTCTTGCATTTGTTGTTGGATGTAACTGGGACCCTGTGTACATAATCTCGTTTCCATCACATGTACCACATGCGGTGCAAATGACAATAAAGACTCTCTGACTCTGACTCTGAACGACTATCGGCCGGTGGCCCTCACCCCGATAGTTGCAAAATGCTTCGAAAAACTGGTCATGACCCACATCAAAACAACCGTCAACATCAACGAGGACCCTCATCAGTATGCTTACCGTGAGAACCGATCACAGAGGACGCCATCTCCTCTGTGGTCCACACTGCTCTCACCCACCTGGATCAGAAAGACTCCTACGTCCGTATGCTCTTTGTGGACTTCACATCTGCCTTCAACACCATGATCCCCCAAACTCTGATGGACAAACTATCCACACTTGGACTAAGCCCCTCCGTTTGTAACTGGGTACTAGACTTTTTAACAAACAGACCACAGTCAGTGAGGATCCACAACTTCTCCTCCTCCACCATTGCCCTCAGCACTGGCTCTCCTCAAGGATGTGTGTTGAGCCCCCTTCTGTTCACTCTGCTCACATATGATTGTGCAGCTACCCATCCAGGTTGTCATATTGTAAAGTTTGCAGATGATACAGCGGTGGTGGGATGCATCACAAACAATGATGAGTCCAGCTACAGGCAGGAGGTGGAACATCTGGAGAGCTGGTGCAAAGAGAATAACCTTCACATGAATGTGAAGAAGACAAAGGAGATGATTGTGGACTTCAGAAGGAACAAACAAACACACACCCCACTGAACATAGGTGGATCAGTGGTGGAAGTGGTCTCCAGCTACAAGTACTTGGGGGTACACTTGAATGATAACCTCAGCTGGACCAACAACACCACCAGCCTGATCAAGAAAGGTCATCAGAGACTCTACTTCCTCAGACGGCTGAGACGAGCTCACCTCCTTCTACAGGTATGCAGTGGAGAGCATCCTGTGCTCCAGCATCAACGTGTGGCATGGGGGCTGCATAGTTGCAGAAAGAAAGTCTTCCCACCATCACAGACATTTACACTTCGAGATGCAGGAAAAGAGCCACCTGCATCATGAAAGACCCCACTCACCCAGCACACTCACTCTTTGCCCCACTCCCCTCAGGACGGAGGTTGAGGAGCATCAAATGTAGAACCACTAGACTGAGGAACAGCTTCTACCCTGAGGCTGTTAGACTCATGAATAAATAAATAATAAGAATAATCACTGCAAAATATCACATCATGCTGATGCTGATCTGTTTTCTTGTTGCTGTGTTCATCTGTGACCATCTGCTCATAAAGACTCATGTTCGTGCTGCTGTTTGTAATGATGTTTTTCTATTACTCTAGGGCTTAGTGTATTTCTAGTTGATGTTTTTCTTAGTTCATATCCTAGATGTTATTACTGTTTTTCTCTTACATTTTGTTGTTGGATGTAACTGGGACCCTGTGTACATAATCTCCTTTCATCACATGTACTACATGCGATGCAAATGACAATAAAGACTCTCTGACTCTGACTCTGACTATCTGTGAGCAGCAGTATGGTTTCATGCCAAGAAAGAGCACCACAGATGCCATCTTTGCTTTGAGGATGTTGATAGAGAAGTACAGAGAGGGTCAGAAAGAACTCCATTGTGTGTTTGTGGATTTAGAAAAAGCATATGACAGGGTGCCAAGAGAGGAGGTGTGGTATTGCATGAGGAAATCTGGAGTGGCAGAAAAGTATGTTAGACTGGTACAGGACATGTATGAAGACAGCAGGACAGTGGTGAGATGTGCTGTAGGAGTGACAGATAGCTTCAAGGTGGAGGTGGGATTGCATCAAGGATCGGCTCTGAGCCCCTTCTTGTTTGCTCTGGTGATGGACCGACTAACAGATGAGGTCAGGCAGGAATCCCCATGGACTATGATGTTTGCAGATGACATTGTGATATGTGGTGAGAACAGGGAACAGGTGGAAGAGAACTTGGAGAGGTGGAGGTATGCACTTGAAAGAAGAGGAATGAAAGTCAGCCGTAGTAAGACAGAGTACATGTGTGTGAATGAGAGGGAGGCCAGTGGAACAGTGAGGCTACAAGGAGCAGAGGTCACAAAGGTGCAGGACTTCAAGTACTTGGGGTCCACTGTCCAGGAAAATGGGAAATGTGGTAAAGAGGTGAAAAAGAGAGTCCAGGCAGGATGGAGTGGATGGAGAAAAGTTTCAGGAGTGATTTGTGACAAAAAGGTGTCAGCAAAGGTCAAAGGAAAAGTTTACAAGACAGTGGTGAGACCAGCTATGTTGTATGGTCTGGAGACAGTGGCATTGACAAAAAGACAGGAGAAAGAACTGGAAGTGGCAGAAATGAAGATGCTGAGGTTCTCCTTAGGAGTGACAAGGATGGATAAGATCAGGAATGAGATCATCAGAGGTACAGCACATGTTGAACAACTGGGAGATAAAGTTAGGGAGGCCAGACTGAGATGGTTTGGACATGTCCAGAGGAGGGACAGTGGGTATATTGGTAGAAGGATGTTAGAAATGCAGCTGCCAGGAAAAAGACACAGAGGAAGGCCAAAGAGGAGATATATGGATGCAGTTAGAGAGGACATGAAGGTAGTTGGAGTGAGGACAGAGGATGCAGAGGACAGAGTGAGGTGGAGGAGGATGACTCGCTGTGGCGACCCCTGAAAAGGGAAAAGCCGAAAGAAGAAGAAATGAGAAAACTTGCTCACAACGGTAGTTAGTCCCAAACATGGACAACATTTTTGCAGCCAGTGCTGTCAATTTAGGATAGCGTGGTAAGAGATACTTGTAAAATGTGTCCAAGCCCACAGAGGCAAATTTGTCCTTCAATTCTACATCACAATGCAAATCAATGATTTCAAGTTGCATGTCAACAGTCACATCAGAAGCTCTGACTGTGAATGGTGAGAGAAAAACTGCAAATTCTCTCGAGTTCGCCTTTGTGGCGACGCCGACACAACTGCGGCGTTGTGCACTCGGCCCATCTTTTAAGATGAGTGTGCGTATATTCAATCATGTTGTATTGTGCCCTGGTGCAATGTCAACAAAGATATATTCTTCTCTTCTAAAGACCTGAAATTGTTACGCAAACTCCCTTGGCAACCCTGAAATCTTGTATTTGTACTGTTTCACATGGTAAATGGTAAATGGAGCTTATTTATATAGCGCTTTCCAGCCCCCTATGAGGGCCCCCAAAGCGCTTTACAATAGTCAAAGTCAAAGTCAAGTCAAAGTCAACTTTATTGTCAGAACTGCAATATGTACAGGACATACACAGGATTGAAATTGCGTTTCTCTCAGTCCCTCGGTGCAACAGTAACCATTTAAACACTAAAACACTGAAACATTTAATAAACATAAGCATAAAATAGTAAAAGTGTAACACTGTCCTGAGTTTTTGCATAGTAGTATAAAAGTATGAAAATTTACACCAACACTAAAACACTAAACATTTAATGAACATAAGCATAAAATGAAATAATAAAAGTGTAATACTGTCCTGAGTTTTTGCATAGTAGTATAAAAAGTATAAAAAGTATATCTATAAAATAAACTGAAGGTTCTAGCATTGACATTTGCAAAGAGTGGCAAAGCAGCATATGAGTTAATGTACACAGTATATGTATGAGGTAGTTGATGTTGGTATAGAGGCAAAGTGGCATATGCAGTAAGGCACATAAGGCACATTGGGCATCCTTAAATAAGGCTAGTCAGAGAATACTGTATATGTATCAGCAGTAGTGTAGATATAAAAGTAGTGTAAATGTAAACAGTAGTAATAAATGTAAACAGTAGTAATAAATGTAAACAGTATTAATAAATGTAAACAGTGAATGTAAACAGTAGTATGACTATAGGCAGTAATGTAATACAAACATTAGTGCAAATATGAGAAGTAGTGCAAACTGAATGAGCACATGACCGAGAGTTTAGTGAATAACCCGTTTGATGACACAGAGTCCAGTGTTAAAATGGTAATGGCAGTCGACCCCCGATCGGAAGGTTGGAGGTTCGAATCCCGCATCTGCCCACCATGTGTCGTTGTGTCCCTGGGCAAGACACTTAACCCCGAGTTGCTCCCGGTAGGTCTGGATGGCGCCTTGCAAGGCAGGCTACCACTACCGGTGTATGAATGTCTGAATGAATGGGTGGATGGCTGGTATTGTAAAGCGCTTTGGGGCTCCTCACAGGGGGCTGGAAAGCGCTATATAAATAAGCTCCATTTACCATTTACCAT
>JBBPBX010021600.1:17308-27554 GCA_038048925.1 Garcialebias charrua | reverse complement strand
TATTATTGTCACATGAATAAGTTACTGCACCAGTCTGCCTTTCATTCATGTAAAACAGTTTCCTCTGGATTCTGTCGTCCTCCTTTGAATTGACAGAGGGGGGCTTCTCCAAGATTCCTCCATGAAGCGTGACAGATAAATACGGTACAGTGAAATGTAGTTGGTAAATGTATTCTGCTTTGTTTCCTTGTTTTTCTTCTCCTTCGCAGACTGGGACAAGCTGCAGACGTCCAGAGTGAAGTGTGAGCTAATTCATCACACAGACACAAGAAGAGCCAGCATCTAATGGAAAATATGATTTTTAGCAACTTATGCACAAATGACCATTTACAGAATTTAAATTTTTATTTTTATTTTTTTGCATCTTATGAAGATAGAGTGATAAGCACCTTAATGTGGGTGGATAAAGTGAAGTGAGTGTGGAGGGAGTTTTTGTCCTTTTTTAAAAAATAATTTCTGTCAAATCTATTCATCATCCTCTGAATGCAAAAAAAAAAAAACTCATATATACAAAATCACAATAATTATGAATACTACCATTTCAAGTGTGTATATACTCAGGTTTCTTTGTAAGTTTGTTAGAGTTAAGTTTTTTAGCTATTATCCCATGCATCTGTCTTTGCTTCCTAGGTTTAACTATAAAACTTTTACAGATCAGTGTTTGGTTGATGAGAGGAGTTGTTGCAAAAATGCTGACAAAACAGTTCCTGCCTTATTTAGTTTCTCCTTAAAATAATTACCTTGTTAAACAGATGAGCTAATTAACTCTGAAGGACCAAGTTTAGCTCACAGATCTGAATGGAAACACACAAGGCCACCAAAGAGACAAAAAGAAAGTTGAAATGTTTAGAAGTGGATTTCTGTGGAGCGATTATGAATAATTAACATCTTACAAAGTCAAAGTCAACTTTATTGTCAGAACTGCAATATGTACAGGACATACACAGGATTTAAATTGTGTTTCTCTCAGTCCCTCGGTGCAACAGTAACCATCTAAACACTAAACACTAAAACATTTAATAAACATAAGCATAAAATAGTAAAAGTGTAACACTGTCCTGAGTTTTTTCATAATAGTATAAAAGTATGAAAATTTACACCAACACTGAAACACCAAACACCCCTGAAACACCAAACACCCAATGAACATAAGCATAAAATGAAATAATAAAAGTGTAATACTGTCCTGAGTTTTTGCATAGTAGTATAAAAAGTATAAAAAGTATATCTATAAAATAAACTGAAGGTTCTAGCATTGACATTTGCAAAGAGTGGCACAGCAGCATATAAGTTAATGTACACAGTATATGTATGAGGTAGTTGATGTTGGTATAGAGGCAAAGTGGCATATGCAGTGAGGCACATAAGGCACATTTGGCATCCTTAGATAAGGGTTAGCTTATCTTACCTTAGGGCGTGGTGGCGCAGAGGTTAGAGATGGTGGGTCTGTGATCGGAAGATCGCCGGTTCAACTCCCGGTAATGACAACATAAACATTTGGATGGAATAGGTGAAACACCCACACCTGCTTCCACCCTCCCATACTCCATTACCCGTGAGGGTTAACCTCCACCATCTGCTCCCTAGGCTGCCCTAGATAGCAGCTCTCTGCTCTACACAGAAGGCTGTGGTAGCTCGGTGACCTGTGGTTGTGTCAGGAAGGACATCCGGTGTAAAAATAATAGCCAAGTCTTCGTGTAACTTAAGCCCTATTCACACAGGATTAGTTTTACCTAGGGACCACATGCTATTTGTAATAATTACGGAGATTGTCTGTGTTCTTAATCCCATGCAAACCAGCTATGTCAGTAATTTGTAAAGTAAAAATTCCCCCAAATGACCTACCCTATTTTCCGGACTATAGGTCGCGGCTTTTTATCATCTTTTCATGGCCTGCGAACTATAGTCAGGTGCGACCTATAAAGTATGTGGCTTTTTATAAAATAAGCTGATTAGTAATCATTTATTAACAACAATTAAAGGGGACCACAGATGCAAAATTCACTTTTTAATGTTTTTTTTACTCTACTTTGGGTATTTACTTCTTTAAAAAAATAGTCCTAGGGCCAAAGAAATGCACCCAGTGGTATATTTACTCTAAGTAGATTTATTTGTCTGGGATACATACGTCTCGTTTTCAAATCCTGCGGCTTGTGACGTCACAATCCGCAGCCACAACCCACCCCAAACCCGAGTCCAGCCCCTCACCTAGCAACCCCTGGTTAGGCTCAACCCACTTCAGTATAAAAGACGTGACGGTTGTTTTTCCTGATTTCATCTCATCTTTTGTTTAAATGTTCTTAATTTCATGTGTACAGCACTTTGTTGCAGCTGTGGTTGTTTTAAATGGCTTTATAAATAAAGTATAATTGTTATTTTTACGTTTTATTTCAATTTTTAGCGTATTAGCAATCGCTCCCAACGCGCAGCCGGCAGAAATAAAACAAGCAGACCGCCGGAGAAGGGACCATCTGCGGGCGTGAGCTGCCGGGAGCTGCCGGGAGCTGCTAGCTTTTGAGGTCCGGGGGTCCGGTCAGAGGTTGCCTCATACGGATAAATTAACTGGAAACACTCAGTGAACTTTGTGTATGTCTGGACTGGAGCAGTGATCGCTCCCAAAAGCGCCGCATGCAACGAGCGGAGCTGCGGGCGGAGGAGGAAGAGCTATCATTAGCCTCGGAGGTGGGCTAATGCTAAAAGGAACTGCAAATGGTGGCGCGCGCAGACGGCTTTCGGTAAGTTATCTTAAGCTAGCACTAACAGTAAGTCAAATGAGTAATAAAAAAAGAGCTAATTTTAAAACAACAACAGATTAGGGATACTGGCTGTTACAGATTTTTGTAGGGCGTGGCTTTCAGAGCTCATTTTCATAAACCGGTCGTTTAGAACGGAAATCAGAAAATGCATAAGGGGATATTTTATTATCTAAGATTTATTTTGTGCATTAAATTGAATGAACATGGTCTGGATAGTACGGAAGCGTATTGCATTCAACCATGAAAATATTTTTTTGGAGCTTATGTAGTAAAAACGTGATAATTATGTAGTAAAAACGTGATACTAAGTAGTAAAAACGTGATAATTATGTAGTAAAAACGTGATACTAAGTAGTAATAACGTGATACTATGTAGTAAAAACGTGATACTATGTAGTAAAAACGTGATAATTATGTAGTAAAAACGTGATAATTATGTAGTAAAAACGTGATACTAAGTAGTAAAAACGTGATAATTATGTAGTAAAAACGTGATACTAAGTAGTAATAACGTGATACTATGTAGTAAAAACGTGATACTATGTAGTAAAAACGTGATAATTATGTAGTAAAAACGTGATAATTATGTAGTAAAAACGTGATACTAAGTAGTAAAAACGTGATAATTATGTAGTAAAAACGTGATACTAAGTAGTAATAACGTGATACTATGTAGTAAAAACGTGATACTATGTAGTAAAAACGTGATAATTATGTAGTAAAAACGTGATAATTATGTAGTAAAAACGTGATACTAAGTAGTAATAACGTGATACTATGTAGTAAAAACGTGATACTATGTAGTTAAAATGCGATACTAATTCAGGAGGAGCGTTTCCTTTAAATAGAGTAGACCTGCAGACTTCCACATATGTCAGATAGGACAATGGTTAAGACCACTGCCTCTCATGCAGATGACCCAGGTTTGAGTCCAACCTGGTCTGACTGATTTTTTTTTCTTCTTTGGATTATTTATATAATAATATTTATGCTGAAAATACTTTGCTTATCAGCGTGATTGGGGTGTAATGTGGTTAAGTGACGTCTTAATTTATTAGGCTTCATGCTGTCCGCTGCTAATATTTTAAGACATAACAGACACACCGGTCTTTCCTCATCTCCCACCTTTGTCACAGTGAAGCCAAGCGCTAAATATGCTTTCTTATTATCTTCGTCTGTCTTCGCCTTTCTTTTCATCCCTGTTAAATATTTCTCCATGCTGTATCTTCACTGCACTTTCTAAAACTTCTCATGCGCTGCTGTGGCTTCTTACTCTGTGAAAAAACTATTCTGTGCGCTCAGTCTGACAATAACAGCGCCACTGCCCCTACTGGCGCGGATGTGTAATTACACTTACACCTTCTGTATTGGAGTGTGACCCAGAATGAAACACTAACCTATATTCTCCTGAGAAGTTCCAATAGCCTATATGCCACGGGGGGGGGCGTGACGTACTTCCGGCAAAATGCAACACCTACCCGCCACTTCCGGTTCCCATCCACCTCCGTTGTTGTTAGCGTTAGCTCCTAGTAGCAAACCATGACAACGAGCCGAAACGGGAAGCGGCCGCGCGCTACCGGCACTACACGTGAGTACCGTTGTGTCCGCCCACCGGTGGGAACAGCTGTTCCGCGGGGGGGTTTCGGCGAACATTTATCGCGGCTATCCGTAGGGGGAACGTCGCCATTATTTTATATGGTTTTATATGTGTATAGAGTTGTTATTGGTGTGTATGCTGATGTTTTATTAATTGTATTTAGTCACTTATGTTCGTGTCTTTCCCGCTAACCGGAAGTGCGCCGACTGTGTAATGACTGCCGAGGTGCTGGAACGGAAGTCTGTGGCATATAGGCTATTTCTACAACAGTAAATTAAAAAATGCCCTACTTAAAATGTGATTAGAATGTAAGTGAAGTAACTCAACTAAATGAAACTTTGTTGTGGCTCATGGAATCGATCTTATTTTTTTTACCAGGGTATTAAAAGCCCACTACTGCCACCATGTGGAAACTTTATGAATCTACACCAGCAGGACGAGCCATACAACAACATGCATGTGTTTATGAAAAACCTGTGTTTTATTGACATGTTTTTGTACATGTAAATGTACAAAAGTAAGTAAGATGGATAAGAATAAGATAAGTGAAGTCAAACTGACTGGCAGCGAGGAGCTGATTGGAACTGCTGCGTGAACCACGTGACCGCCTGAAAGAGAAGGTGTGGATACGCAGCTAATGTAGAAACGGTTAACACCATAGACTTAATATGCCTGTGGTTAACACAAACTGCTTTTTTATTTTATTTATCCAATAAAAAAATAAGCAAAATACAATAAAAAAAAGCAAAATAACTTCACCCCAGGTTGGATGTGAACTCATGTCCTTTGAGTGGAAGGCAGATGTGTTCACAGTGTGCTACCAAAGATATGTAGTGCTGCATGGGTTTACCTTATATTTGAAGGGACTAAACCTCCTGACATACTGCGTGCATCCTACATGTAAACTTATCACGTTATTACTACTTAGTATCACGTTTTTACTACATAATTATCACGTTTTTACTACATAATTATCACGTTTTTACTACTTAGTATCACGTTTTTACTACATAATTATCACGTTTTTACTACATAGTATCACGTTTTTACTACATAGTATCACGTTATTACTACTTAGTATCACGTTTTTACTACATAATTATCACGTTTTTACTACATAATTATCACGTTTTTACTACATAGTATCACGTTTTTACTACATAGTATCACGTTATTACTACTTAGTATCACGTTTTTACTACATAATTATCACGTTTTTACTACTTAGTATCACGTTTTTACTACATAATTATCACGTTTTTACTACATAAGCTCCAAAAAAATATTTTCATGGTTGAATGCAATACGCTTCCGTAGGATAGGCCACAGACATACCATAAAAATTTATAAAACCAATATGTGGTCTCCTTTAAACTGAGACACACTCTTACAATAATGTCAGCTAACACATATATATTTTTAGGTGTTTATCCTGCTAAAATTATTCATTTATTAAAGAAAAGTTCAGCTCAGACACATATTTGCTTTAATTTTTTTATCAAACAATTAATTGTTTTTAAGTGTTAATCTTCTTAAAAGCCTTGCTGTGCGCTCCTGTGGAAGAGACATTTGCAGCAGAGCTAAACACGGTCCACATTTTGACGTAGGTGTGACCTATACTCAGGTGCAACCTATATATGGATTTTTCCAATTATTTGGCAATAATTGGACAATGCGACCTATACTGTACTTGGGTGCGACCTATAGTCCGAAAAATACAGTACTATATTTCGCTGAACTCTGAGTTCCTGTGATAATACTAATCCAATGTGAATAGGCATCTCTGTGATTTGGACAGAAATGGGTGGGATCCGATATGTAATGAGGCGTTTTTTTGTTTTCGAAGCAAAATCATTTGGAAAAATATAGAACAAGGTTATTTTAAATGAACGTGCTGCTCGCTTTGGCTTTTATGCTTCTACTTTGTACTTCCTTCACTGCAGATGACAGCCGGTGGAGACACGCGCATGATCAGCTGATGCATCCATCCATCCATCCATTATATTTATAATCCTTTTCGGGTAGCGTAGGTCGCTGGTGCCCATGTCCAGCCATCACTGTACGAGAGGTGGGAGACACCCTGGACAGGCTGCAAGTCCATTTCAACCGGCGGGTCAGCGGACGTGCACGGCCAGTGACAGGTTGTCCATCTGAGCTTAACGTGGCTATTTTTTTAACCTCTTAAACTAGCCAGTTGGACCTGCCTTCACCTCTACAAGTAGATTAATACAATCTTATATTGTGCATTCTTTAGTTTCCTTTGTGCTGATTCATAAAACCGCATCAAAGACTGAGACCAACCCGGCCCGCACATTAAGAAAATTATATGGACCCTCCCGGTACAAATCCAGGTCGGGCTTTGAGTTGACAGCTCTAAAATACGCAGCGTGTTAACATCATATCCAGAAATCTCAGGCTTTGGTTATCCCATGCAAATGTGCCACATAAAAAGCAGACGTTGGGGAGTCATTTATTTATTACATGTGGTCTCTAAGTAAAACTAATCCCATGTGAATAGGGCTTCGCTGTGGCGACCTCTGAAGAAGGGAACAGTTGAAAGAAGAACAAAAAGGCTTACCTGTTATAGACAGCTGTTTCAATAATCTTAAATTGTAAAAATAAACTCAGATTCATCTATTTTTTTCCTCTAAACCAGGAGTTCTCAAACTTTTTGGGTCCAGGGACCCAGTACAGAGGAGAAAAAGTTTCAGGGACCCCCTCATAACCCTCAATTTTATTAAATAATTTTCTTCAATTTGTCTCTTTAATTAATAACATTTTTAATTTCAACTTTCAAAAATTACAGTTTTGAGAAAATTAACAGAAACCACTTAAATAATTACCTGTTCACATAATGAACATTATACATGTGTTGTCACTTCTTCAAATATTACAGAAAACGCTTTACATAAAACTGAACAGATTCATAACAAACAGTAGTCAGACCAAGTCACAGGACTTCATTTGTAAACCGATGCTGGAACACAAATGGAACTGGTGTCTATGGGTCCTCCCCTAGAAATTTTTGAATACCGGTACAGTATATGCGATTTTCTGCATTTTTTTGTGTATTTTAACAGGTTGTTAAACTTCTATGTGCTTTAATTATTATTTTTTTTTTTTTGCCGACCCCTAAGCTCCGGCTAGCAGACCCCTGGAGGTCCAGGGACCCCAGTTTGAAAACCACTGCAACTGTTGTTGCTAAACTGTTCATGACTTTAAATTGGACTTTCATTTAAACTACTTTAAACTTTTTTGTTAAGACCAGTCAAAAAGCTATTATTTATGAGGACAAACTGGGGAATTCTGTGCTCTTTGCAACAAGTACCTGAACTTCCTAAACGGGCTGTCAGCTGTTGTGAAGCCAGTTGTGAGACATCACATATAGAAAAATCACTCCTTCCTTCCTTCCTCTTTGCTTTTATTTATCTATTTTTTCTTGCCTGTCAGAATACAATGTACAATCACAAACACCTAAAAATAAACAGCACTAACTTTAAAGGGAAAAAATGAATAATTTATTCCCTGCAAGTTTTTATCACATTTTAACTGTGTCTATTAGCATGCTGTTGTTTTTTTATTTTACACAGAGTAATAAAAGGTGCTGACATGGCTCAGCAGCCACAGGCCTGAAGAAATGCATCTTTAGTGCAGGAAATCCAAACAACAACAGAAGGGGTCCACAGACAATTGATAAAAAAAATGAAAAAAAAACAAGCTCACCAAATATTAACGTTGTTGCAAACACGTCTGCTTGTAGTCTACTGTGTTGGTTTTATAACTACATGACATATACAGTATAGTGTAAATTCATAACTTGAGCAGATGAGGGATTGTTGCTCTGTTCATGAGGGAAGGATGAAAAGAAAACACTAACCAAAAAATAAATAAATAAATAAATAAATAAATAATAATAATAATAATCAAAATGTCTCCAATGAACCAAATCTGTTTCCTTTTTGATGAAGTCTAATAACTTTGAACAGAATGTGCAAGTTTCTAAAGCCTAATCATGACTTAAGTGTGAACAGAACATTCCAAGTCTGCCATTTTCACAAATCTGTGCTGGTTTCTCTTTTGTTCCCAAGCAGTTTGTCTTCATCTTTGTGAAGCTGTAGGTAGAAACTTGTTTTGAAACATATAAAACCTGATCCAGAATTATACCATACCATACCATACCATTTTATTTATAAAGCACTTTAAACAGGAACAAGTCCACACCAAAGTGCTGGACAAACAAACACGCAACAGGCAACACAGACAATGAAGTACAACACGAAAAACATAAAAACATTGCAGATCATAAATCAAACGATCCAATACAAATCAGCTGGCATTGAAAGCAATGGAGTAGTAGTGAGTTTTTAACCGGGATTTGAAAACCGAGAGGGAGGGGGCCTGTTTGATGAGCAGCGGTAACTCGTTCCAGAGTCTTGGGCCTGCTACAGAGAACGCCCTGTCACCCCTGCGCTTAAGGCGAGTTTCTGGAACTATTAAGAGTACCTGATCCTCTGACCTCAAAGCACGTGGAGGGACATATGGGTGTATCAGATCCGAGAGATAGGCGGGGGCGAGACTGTTCAGCGATTTGTAGACATACATGAGAATTTTGAATTGGATTCGAAGTGAGTCCAGCTCCATCCTCCTCGAGTGTTTGTTTGCAAACACATCAACAACGCTCTCAAGGTCAATGTGTTTGCTGTAGTGAATGTGAAGTAGTGCCAGTGAGAGACGCTCCTTCGTCATTGATGCCCGCATGTAGCTGTTCAAGCGACGAAGGGCACTGCGCTCACATTCGCAGGTCACAGGCAGTGTGTAGGCCAGTTGAAGTAGGACGTGCAAGTTGGGGTAAAGGTCTCGGTCACACTCTTTAATGGAACCTGCAGGGGTGTTCGGCCTCTGTGACCCAGGCACTCTGCCGTACTTCAGGGGCAGCCATCTTCATCATTCGAAGCACTGGTACACACCAAACTTGCACGGTCTTCATCTGGAACTCTGTTTCTTTGAAACAAAGTTGTACATTGAAGCGCTGCTCTTTTCCTCTCTGTCCTGCTTGCACCTACCCATGTTGGTATCCAGCACAGAAACCGTTTGAATCCACCGTGTTGCCTTCCAAGCCAGGAAGGACAGAGTGAACGTTGTCTTCCCCTCACAGTCTCGCACAGTCTCGAATTATGGAAATGTTCACACAGTGTGTTGCTTTATGACTGAGTCTGTCTGTAGTGGAACAAAATGATACCTTTAACTGTGAAAATGCATCGTTTTGTATGTGTCTGATGTACTTTATTTTATGTTTCAAGTGAGACTGCAGATGAGTAGTCTTACAGATTACAGTTGCAATTTTATTACAATCTTAACTATAGACAATTTTATTATAGGATTATTAATCCTGCCAAAGTTTATTTCTGAAAGAGATTTTATTCTCTTTGTGTAGGAATAGTTCTGATATTTTAAAATTGAGTTCTGAGGAAAGACTTTAAACAAATAACTTCATCTGTTATCAGGGCTTAATTTGATCTGGATCCTGCTGGCACAGGATCCGAGAAGTCTCTTATTTTGACACTGTGCGTTCCGGTAACTGTTTGCTTGGATCCAGTAACTCTCAGGCTTACTAGTATTAATATTATTAACAAACATGACTGCCTTGAACAAATAAAACATAAAATGTATATGTAAACTGAAAATAATTACATAAACACTCATTTTAAATACAACTGTCACTTACGAGCATCTTAATATCACATATGAGCTGCCCCTTCAAGTAAGCATTTCCACTTCTACCCTTAAAAAAAATATCTGCCCCTAAAAGTCCAAAGTCATTGTACAATTTTATATATTAAAAATAATAATAATAATAATAATAATTAAACAGCACAACTAAATTACAAATCAG
>JBBPBX010021599.1:24592-42220 GCA_038048925.1 Garcialebias charrua | reverse complement strand
ACACACACACACACACACACACACACACACATATGTAGATTGACAAATCACACCTCACACCTTAACAGTAGGGGTTTCTTAAGGTCTTTGTTAATCTAATTCACAGATGAGGCCTCTCTGTTCCCATCAGGTGTGAAAACTGACTTGTTATCAGTCTTAAAGTTGCATTATAAGTTTTTGAAAGCTGAAATCTGAGACCTCTGTTAAGAGACAGTTTTGCTCTTTTAACATAAATTGCTTCCTTCACCCCCCTTTCAAACCATCTGTTTTCTTGGTCCAAAATGTGCACATTTTGGTCCTCAAATGAGTGTCCCTTTTCCTTGAGGTGGAGGTGAACAGCTGAATCTTGTCCAGAGGAGGTGGCTCTCCTGTGCTGAGCTATGCATCTGTGGAGAGGCTGTTTAGTTTCCCCAATGTAGAGGTCTGGACAGTCCTCTCTGCACTGGACCGCATACACTACTCCACTCTGTTTGTGTGTGGGTGTTTTGTCCTTATTTGTAACGTCTTCTGTTACAAATAAAGTCCAGTTGTTTTTGTATTGAACGTTTTTGAATTTATGTCCTGGATGACTGAGGATCTTCACCAGCATGTTATGATGCTAACAGTCATTTTTATGTATACCGTAAACTTCTCCAGGCACAAAGTTTTTATAGAGGTTTTCTGCTTCATAAATATAAAAAGTTCTCAAAAATGGACAGTCTAGAGATTTATTTATTTGTTAACAAAGTTCAAATGTCACTTGGTTTGGACAGTCTCACTGGGTCTCACTTCAAGAGAGTAGCAGCAATCATGCTTATAATTTTTCCTTTAAGGACACAAGATGCACGTAACAGACATTATCTTCACAATTGAACGTGGTTTCATAACGATTATGAAAATTTTGGATCCAAGCAGTTTTCTCTGTGTCACTGTGACAAAACCACTGATACTCATAATACCTCTGTAACATTTGCAGTTTTCAACCTCAACACTTTGATTTCTGTTCCTAATTGGAAGCTTCTAAGATACATTGCTTAGGAAAGCCAATTGTGTAGTGTCCTGAGAGTCCTTACAGTAAATATATTGATTGAAAAGATATAAATAACATCAGTCGGTGCGTTCAACCTAGACAGTAACCTCAACCAGTTTTATTGCAATATCCTTATTCATTGTTTTTGATCTGAAAGCTAATACCAGCTGAAAGAGACCAAAGGGGGAGAAATTGTATACCTCTGTGAACAGTGTGTTTGACTCGCACTTCCAGTAGATTGCGGTCAGCAGAAGTAATAAATGAAGAACAAGTGAAGCATGAAAAATGTTACCCAGCTTCATTAAATGGAGCTGTCCCAGTGGCTGAAGCAGGTAGAATGGTTCAGTAGGCTGGCCCTCAGAGAGATGTGTTTCTGCAGCTGCTGTAACAGCTCCTCAGCACACAGGTCTGTCTAACACGATTAAACCGAGTCTGCCATTGAGCAATGACAGAATTACCACATTACCCCAGGGTCATTCACCATCATAGCACCTGTCTTCAAATCAATACTGACAGAGGGGGGGAAATCTAAGACATAGGGCACTGATATTTTTTGTTTCAGGTTCACTTTGATTCTTAATGTACATTTTACACTTTTATAGACCAGAATTTTTGTACAGTTAATAAGATGTTAGGTTATAATTTAAATTGATGGGTCTAACTTTGAGTAAAGGGATATTTTTTAGTTTTTGACACAAAGAAAAGTTATTTGATAATCTGTGTGACCTTCAACCCCCACAGCTCCAAGATGCTCTAAAGTGCAAGCAGTGCCAGAAACAGTTCAGGTCCAAGGCTGGCCTCAACTACCACACCATGGCTGAACACAGCACCAAGGTACACCTGCAGTTCTAATAACAATAACATATTACACCTAAGTGGGCAGACCTTCTATACTGTTTTATGACCGGTGTTTTTGTTGCTTTACTCTGTGGAAGCGGTTATGTCACATATTTAAAACTAAAATGGATTAGCAGAAATGCTTTTTCATTTAATAATTAATAATAATTTGTCACATTTGTCATCTGTGTATGTTTCCCATACTTGGCAGACGAAATTGGTCTTCTGCCTTTAACCCAACCACCACCAGGTGGTGCAGCGAGCAGCGTAGTCGCGCTCGGGGAGCTGGAGAATTAGATGTGCACTCATAGACACCCCAAGGTGTGTAGTGGCTGGGGCCGGGGCGCGAACCCGCGTCCTTGGGGTCCCAAGTCAAAAGCCCTGCCACTACACCATCAAGCAGCATTTTTTGACTCAAATAAAATTTAAAATGAATAATCCAAACTGCATTTTCATTTTCTTCTTCGAGACTGCTCAATTTGTAAATTAATTAAAATGATAAATAAAATAATGTTTAACATCCATCCATCCATCCATTTTCGTCCGCTTATATGGGGCCAAGATGGTGTAGAGGCAGGGCAGCCGACTTGGGACCCGAAAGACCCAGGTTCGAACCCCGGCCACTGCACACCTTGGGGTGTCTATGAGTGCACACCTATTTCTCCAGCTCCCCGGGCGCTTTCTATGGCTGCCCACTGCACCACCTGGTGGTGGTTGGGTTAAATGCAGAGAAAAATTTTGTCTGTGTATGGGAAACATTAGCCTGGCCCTCGCCTTCCTGCACAGCTCCGCTCAATTCTCATTTCCCTTCACTGCACAGTCTGGGACTTCTCCCATTAACAACCATTTCTCCGGTAGATTTTTGTTCGGACCAATCAGAGAACAGAAGGGACGGAGTTTTGGACCCTAACCCACGCCCCCACCTGTCCCAGCGCGCAGAGCCCTATAAAAGGGCTCTGCCAGCGCGCAGTCAGCGAGCACCGGCATGTTCTCATTCAAAGCGATGCAGAACTGTTTTATATGTGACACAAATTTATTAATTTCCCCTTCTTAATCCCTTATCTGGAGTTTTCTTTTGTTTTTTGGGCCAAAAGTCAAGTGATCGCTCGCGCCCTCCTCCTTCTCTCCCTCCGCTGAAATGAACAAGGAAATGGCTGTCACGAGAATTAAACTCGGGTTTTACGTTGCTGACCGAGTCCCATCAGATGTTCTGGTCTTCTGGTGAGCTGGACCAGCGATCCATGGTTTTATTGTATTTTATTAAAACGTTTTATTAACATATAAACACAGAATTTCCAGCGCGACAGCCGGCAGCAAGAGAAAAGCTGCAGCAGCAGGAGGCGGAGCAGTTGTCAAGTTCACCAGAGCACGGGGGGTGGCTCTGAGGGGAGGGAGCAGAATGCTTTCCCTGTTCAAAATATCCAATGGTTTTGTTCCTCAGCAGAGGCCAACGCCTCCAGCAAGAATCGTTTTAAAATGGAGAGGTCCCAGACCCTAGTCTGAAGCGAAGTGAAGGACAGGGTCTGGTTTTAACCAGGCTAGGGAAACATACACAGATGACAAAAATGTGACATTTATTTATTATTTATTATCCGGGGTCGGGTCGCGGGGGTAGCAGCCTAAGTAGGGAGGCCCAGACTTCCCTCTCCCCAGCCACTTGAAGCAGCTCCTCTGGGGGAATCCCAAGGCGTTCCCAGGCCAGCCGAGAAACATAGTCCCTCCAGCGTGTCCTGGGTCTTCCTCTGGGTCTCCTCCCGGTGGGACATGCCCGGAACACCTCACCAGGGAGGCGTCCAGGAGGCATCCTAACCAGATGCCCGAGCCACCTCAACTGGCTCCTCTCGATGTGGAGAAGCAGCGGCTCTACTCCGAGTCCCTCCCGGATGACTGAGCTTCTCACCCTATCTCTAAGGGAGAGTCCAGCCACCCTGCGGAGAAAACTCATTTCAGCCGCTTGTATCCGAGATCTTGTTCTTTCGGTCACAACCCAAAGCTCATGACCATAGATGAGGGTGGGAACGTAGATCGATCGGTAAATTGAGAGCTTTGCCTTTCGACTCAGCTCTCTCTTCACCACGACAGACCGGTACAGCACCCGCTTCACTGCGGACGCTGCACCTATCCGCCTATTGATCTCTCGCTCCATTTCTCCCTCATTTGTGAACAAGACCCCGAGATACTTAAACTCCTCCACTTGGGGCAGGACCTCATCCCCGACCCAGAGAGGGCATACTACACTTTTCCAGCTCAAGACCATGGCCTTGTATGTATTTTTTTTACCCCAATACTTCAAATTTGTTGGCATTTTATGCATTTATGTGACTTACCGGTAGGTTGAATTCAACTTTTGGACAGTAATTTTAAGCAAATTTAAAAATGAAATATATTGTTCTCTCAATTTTTATTTTTATTTTGGCTGCTCTCTTTGTCAGGGGTCGCCACAGCGAACTAACTCACATAAATACTTTGCAATTGTGTTTACGCCCGATGGCCTTCCTGACTCAACCACAGACCACTGAACTAGACCACTGAACTACCACAGCCCTTTGTGGAGCAAAGAGCTGCTAACTAGGGTGCCCGGGGGAGCAGTTGGTGGGGTTAAGGGCCTTGCTCAAGGGCCCAGAGTGGGGGCAGATGAGGGTGGAGGAAGGAGTGGGTGTTTCACCTTTCCAACTTGAAGCTTTAGTGTGTAGAATTTAGGGTAGCCTATTAGCAAAATTACAGTATTTTCCAGAATATAGGTCGTGGCTTTTTATCATTTTTGCATGGCCTGCGACCTATATTCAGGTGCGACCTATTTATGGCTTTTTATAAAATAAGCTGATTTGTAATCATTTATTAACAAAAATTAAACTGAGACACACTCTTACAATAATGTCAGCTAACAAATATATATTTTTAGGTGTTTATCCTGCTAAAATTAAAATACCGGTACATGCAGGTCTGTTCGCTGCTACTGCATGTCTGGTGCTGCGCGTGCACGTTTTGTTTCATCAGACGTAGCGAAACAAATTTTTAAATCCAGCTCATTTCACAATTACGTTCATTTATTAAAGAAAAGTTCAGCTCAGACACATATTTGCTATAATTTTTATCAAACAAATAATTGTTTTTAAGTGTTAATCTTCTTAAAAGCCTTGCTGTGCGCTCCTGTGGAAGAGACATTTGCAGCAGAGCTAAACACGGTCCACATTTTAACGTAGGTGCGACCTATATTCAGGTGCAACCTATATATGGATTTTTCCAATTTTTTGGCAATAATTGGACAATACGACCTATATTCCAGAAAATATGGTACATCTAAAATTTCTGAACACATTATTATAAAATACATAAATTACAACTAAGATCAATTTACAAAATAGGCCATCCATCCATTTTCGTCCGCTTATCCGGGGTCGGGTCGCGGGGGTAGCAGCCTAAGTAGGGAGGCCCAGACTTCCCTCTCCCCAGCCACATGGAGCAGCTCCTCTGGGGGAATCCCAAGGCGTTCCCAGGCCAGCCGAGAAACATAGTCCCTCCAGCGTGTCCTGGGTCTTCCTCTGGGTCTCCTCCCGGTGGGACATGCCCGGAACACCTCCCCAGGGAGGCGTCCAGGAGGCATCCTAACCAGATGCCCGAGCCACCTCAACTGGCTCCTCTCGATGTGGAGAAGCAGCGGCTCTACTCCGAGTCCCTCCCGGATGACTGAGCTTCTCACCCTATCTCTAAGGGAGAGTCCAGCCACCCTGCGGAGAAAACTCATTTCAGCCGCTTGTATCCGAGATCTTGTTCTTTCGGTCATAACCCAAAGCTCATGACCATAGATGAGGGTGGGAACGTAGATCGATCGGTAAATTGAGAGCTTTGCCTTTTGACTCAGCTCTCTCTTCACCACGACAGACCGGTACAGCGCCCGCTTCACTGCGGATGCTGCACCTATCCGCCTATCGATCTCACGCTCCAGTTTTCCCTCATTCGTGAACAAGACCCCGAGATACTTAAACTCCTCCACTTGGGGCAGGACCCCATCCCCGACCCGGAGAGGGCATGCTACCCTTTTCCGGCTCAAAATAGGCCATTTTTGTTTATTCATAAACTTTTTTTAATCTGAATACCTCACTGAGAGGACAGTACAAGTTCTCCTTTAAATATTTTTCCACAGATGTTATCCAGGATATTCATTCATTCAATTCAACCTTTATTTATACAGGCTAGCCTCGTTGAGTCACGGGGACTCATTTACAAGAGGGACCTGTCTCACTCACACCAAACAACCATCCACTCTCACACTCACACCTAGGGTCAATTTAGAGTCACCAATCAGCCTAACAAGCATGTTTTTTGGTCTGTGGGAGGAAACCGGAGTACCCGGAGGAAACCCACGCATGCACGGGGAGAACATGCAAACTCCACCCAGAAAGGCCCCGGACCGGGATTTGAACCGGCAACCTTCTCGCTGAGAGGCAGCAGCTCTACCAGTTGTGCCACCGTGCTGCCCAATATGTGGACTTGGCATCCACAGCAAAGTCTGTTGAATTTTGTTGATGGCCCTTGGCAGTCACGTGTTGGTCCTGATTTGACTTGTCAGCTTGCCTTGTTTTTATGTACACATAAAACTTTTCTCACAATGTTTTGTCCTCTTGCCCTGCCAGACCTTGCTTTGAGCAGTACCGGTACTTCCTAAGCTGTTTTACTATACAATGTATATCACATTAGTCACCGGTTCACACTTTTGTAATGTTGGTGTTTTTGTACAAACATTTGACTTTTTTCTTGTTTCTGGAAAAAGTGGTGTACTTGTATATAATCTGGTCACATACACCACTGATGTGTAGCTTAATTTATGTACAATATGAACTTGGCATGGACCCTTGGTTACTGATGTGTGTCTTTAGACATAGCTAAGCCCCTGTGCACTGTGGGAAAAAACAGCAGGCAGACAGACAAACCCAGTGAGGATGACCTTGATATGTCTGTTATGCTATGCACTCTCTTGCTCTCTGTCTGTTCTGGAGTTTAATAATACATGCTGATTCAGTTTTTGTATTTTCTTCCCTGTCAGTGTAACTCACAAGCTTAGCCTGATGGTGATATCTAGTGCTACACAGGTATCGCCTCTTTAGCTTTTAGCTGCTGCAGAACTGAGATCAGCCTCGATTTCTGTGCATTAACCCATTTAAGCCCAATTTTTTTTCAGAGTTGAAAGGCATGTCATTTTATCAGATGGGTCCTTCTGAATCATGTTATGTATTTATTTTCATCATTCTGTATTTTGATTTGAAGAAAATGGCATTTTTATGACTGGCAACAATTGTTGCCAGTAGTCACACAGCTTGTCACTAGGTCAACTGTCACCCGTTCATAATAGAGAACTAATAATAATATAGTAATAACAAAATAATAATGTAGTCAGAATAAATAATAACAAAAAGTTGGAGCATCAGGTTCCTCCTGTATAAAATTCCAAACAACAAACAATTTGAACAGTTTTTTTATTCTTAATTTATTCGTCTGTAGACTCGAATTTTGTAACTTTGTAATCAAAACTTCAACGAACAGTTTTTTTTCTTAGAACCTCTAATAACACACATATATGGGGCGGCCGTGGCGTAGTGGTAATGGCAGTCGTCCCCCGATCGGAAGGTTGGTGGTTCGAATCCCGGTTCCGCACACCATGTGTCGTGTCCCTGGGCAAGACACTTAACCCCGAATTGCTCCCGGTAGGACTGGAAGGCGCCTTGCATGGCAGTCTACCGCTACCGGTGTATGAATGTGTGCATGAATGGGTGGATGGTTGGTATTGTAAAGCGCTTTGGGGTCCCTCATAGAGGGCTGGAAAGCGCTATATAAATAAGCTCCATTTACCATTTACCATATACAGTATGTATATATTTCATCCCATACATTCCATCATCTTTTATGGATGTTCTACTCAGTGTGGTACTTCTTGAAGCACTCCAAATGTAGTGGCACATCCCACTTTTCACACGCAAACGATGTGCGTCCGCCACAGTTTTTGCATTGCTTGTACCTGCTACCAGTGTTGTGGGGCCAGTGGTTGAAATGATCAAACCTGGTGGCATCAGTTATCGCCATCTTCTGCCCTGCCTACTTGGCTTTGTTCCATGGCACAGGAGGAGGGTCTGGGCTACCAGCCTCTGGAAGGAGAGGAGATCTTTCTGCCCACTTTTCCAGGTTCTAAATGAATGAAAAAACAAGCATGATAGATGAATGAATATGCCATGTTTTTGTTCATTTATGATGCTATTGATGAATTATCAATATCCTCCTTTCTACAGTGTCATGCCCCATATGTAGAATGTTCTGTAAAAGCAATATCATGCTTGAGTTTGTGATGTTGGTCTGGATATCATCACTGTTGCTCTTGTCAAATGAAGAGCACTAGCGATCACCTCATGTCAAACATCACAAACACGATTGTGATATTGCTAAATAACATGCAGCCTTGTGTACCTGTAATAGCACCAGCTGTTCACCATGGCACTGTTCAGGGCCCAGCTGAAGCATGGCCACCACCACTTCTTGGACCGTATGTTGACTCTGTAGCGGCTGACAAACTGGTCATGCAGGTCCACTCCTCCCATGTGTGTGTTGTAATCCTGGATACACTTGGGCTGTCTGACCTTGTCCATGGTCCGTTTTTGTTTGTTCCATCTCTTTGCCTCAGTTTCGATGAACTCCCTTTCCATGTTTGACACCACAGTGACCATGCTGTTGTCATTCCACCTTACAATCAGCTTCTCTGCCTCAACCAGATATTCAGCATTTCCTCTGGGTGTCTTCTTGAAGGTCTGGGGTTCTGTGAAAGGAACCTTGTGGAGCTGAGCTTGTCGCATCGTGCCACAGCTGCCATAGCCTCTCAGGGTCATCTCATCCACCAGGGACAGGGTTATGAAGAGGTTGTCATGGTAAAACTTGACTCCAGGTGGAACTTCAGCTTTCTCTGCCAGGCCAAGAACCACACTTGGTCCCTGACCAAGTCCAGTTTCCACCAGATCTGTGTGGCTTCCTACATATGGCTAGATCATCAACATCTTTTACCTCAGCGAAACACAAGCTAATGTTAGGCTAGCAAAAAATGATGTTGGCTAGCAAGAGAATGATGTATGGAAGCGAATAAAAATCTTAGACACACAGGCCTTGACTACATAATTTATTTTGCTAGGAAGAGTATCCTTAGAAGACTAAAATAAGACATTGCACATCATTTTACAATTTGAAATAAGAAAATTAGGTGCAATCCTGCAGACAGTGTTTTCCTGTAGTTAGCGACAAGCTATGTGCCCATTGGCAACTTTTGTTGCCACTTACAAAAAGACGCCCATGAACAAAAAAATATTTATCCTAGGTACAATTTTTGTGGAGAGTGTTACAGTAGAGACTTGAAAGATTAAATGATTATAAAAAAGTATGGGGGGAAACCATAAGAAATGTTATGAAAATTACCCTTTTCCAGGACGATTTGCATATTCCATGTCTTCAGCCGGATGGCCCAGGAAGCATGTGATATCATGCAACAGGAAGCACTTGGAAACATTTTTTTAAATCAAAACCTTTGTCTAAGTTGTCTACTAGTTTATAGGTGGAAAATGTTGCATTAATACATTTGAGATTTTTTTACTGAGTGGAAAATGACAGTGATACACTTTGGCAACAATTGTTGCCAGTGGGGCTAAATGGGTTAACACATGAGTAAACGTGAGGTTTACTCCTCTGGGATGACTCTGTAAGTTCTCTCCTGTGCCTTGCACTTTTTTCTCTTCCCCAGCCACCCCACCATCTGTTGTTCTGGTCTTGGCTGGGTTTGACACCCAGCGACACTCGGTTGTGATAAACACGCCTTGAGGAACAGTCTCACCATGAAATCATTGAGTGATAGTTCCACCATGCGAACACAAGTTATAGAAAACACATTTTTATTGCCTTTTTAAAAGTTGCTCAGGAGTGGAGTGGTATTATTGTAGACTGTGCTTATGCGACAGTGTGTTTGTTTCCCCTCAGCCCTCAGGGAGCGAAGGCCAGACGGGCAACGAACACAAGGAGAGAGAACGGCTGCTCCGAGTGCTCAAACAGATGGGACGAATCAAGTGTCCTAGTGAGGTATGTTCTTCTTATTTCTTCCCCTGTCATTTTCTCTTTTCTTGCCTCTCATTCTTTGCTACTTTTGCTTTCTTGCATCCTTTATTCCCATTTAGTTAACTTGCATTTTTTTTTTTACATTTACCATGTTTCAATTTACATCTGCCAGTTTAGATTTTTTTTCCATCTCTCTGACTCCCAATTTTATGTCCACATTCTACCTTTCTTCTTTTGATTCTTTATCCCTTGTTCTTGACATCTTAGCCAAAATGTCATCAACTTTCTGTTTCCATTACACACTAGAGAGCAAAAAGTAGACTTTAAACGAGCTGTGAAAAATAAATTCTTAGATGTTTGCACTCTAAAAAATGAGCATCTTTACATCCTCAACCAGAAAATACTTCTCCATTAAACTTTATTCTACTAACTCGGTTTACATTCTGTCTCATCTCTGTCACTGTTGTCAAACCATCTTACAAACCTTTTTGTGTGCAAACATGCACACACACATATACACAGGGCTGTTCAGCCCATTTTTCCAGTCTGATAGGCTACCAGTATCACCAGCGGCGTTGTGGAAGAGAGTTCTCTGACGATGAGAAGCATGTGTTTCTGTGCCAGCACTGTGGAAAAAAGTACCGCTCCAAGGCAGGCCGAGACTACCACGTACGCACTGAACACTCCCCAACCATCACCCCCTCTACAACCACCAAAAACTACAAGGATGTCACTGACACCAACAACAATACTGGCAAAGAGAGGGTAAGTATATTATTAGAAGGACTAGTTATAGTTAAACTAAAGGATGCAGTTTAGAATTAAATTGTTCTAGGTTTTACTCATCAAACATTTACTGTTATTTCTTTTTTACTCAATAAGATCTCCTGCTGCTTTTTCAGGCAGCCTCTGAGGAGTCTGCACCAGGAGGCAAGAACAAGGAGCAAAGCCCACCTGAGAGGAGGGATTGGCAGGAAAAAGCATCATCCAACCAGTCCAAAGAGAAGGAGCTGGAAAAAGAGGGGGAGAGAGCACGAGAGAAAGAAAAAGTGGCACAAATAAAGAGCCAGGAGGAGGACTTTGAAAGGACTCCCAGTGGCAGAGTGAGGCGGCAGTCAGCTCAAGTGGCAGTTTTCCACCTGCAGGAGATAGCAGAGGACGAGCTCGCCAAAGACTGGGGCACCAAGCGACGCATCAAGGACGACCTGGTGCCTGACAGCAAGAGGGTGAGTACACTGAGTGGATGCAGTAGAAAGATTGATGCATTCTGTATTTGGAACTGCAGGAAGACCTACATTTTACAGCAACAAGCATCTTAGCTAAGTTTCCTTTTCAAGGTCAGTTAACCTGTAATGTTGCTAACTCTGTAAATAAAAAGTATTTCCTTTGTGCAGTTAAACTACACTCGTCCTGGCCTCCCCAACTTCAGTCCAGAGCTACTAGAGGCCTGGAAAAACCAAGTCAAGGAGAGGGGCTTCATCTGCTGCACAAACACAGTAAGAACAAACTCTTAGTTCAACACATCACTTTAAACACAATATTCACTTTAATTAAAATGGTTCATGGATTTGCCTTTACATGGAGCACACATTTTACAGCTATACAGTATTAGGGATCCAGTATGAACTTGTTGTTTGTTTCACTTTCCCCCAGAACTGTGAAGCCGTTTATTCCAGTGTGTCTGGATTAAAAGCCCACCTTGCCAACTGCAGCCAGGTAAAAAAATAAAATAAAATCTGGAAACCTGATTACATCTATGTATCTCTAGTTGTATTGTATAACTTATAAAAATGTACACAGACTGAAATGAAATCCATATTTTAAACCTGAAGTCAGTCAAATGTTAATGTCTGTGAAATGTTCTTCCTTTGAAACATGCTAGCACTCAATAGACTACTGTATATGCCCCGGACTCCCGTTCCAGCACTTCTGCATGCATTACCCGGGTGGCGCACTTCCGGTTATCAGAAATGACACGAACAAAAATAAGTAAATACAATAAATAAAACATCTACATACACACAAATAATAAATCTATACATACATAAATCTATAGCGACGATTTCCCTTTGGATAGCCACGATCCATTGTCGCCCTAACCCCTCCTCAGCAGGGAAACGGAACAGCTGCACCCACCGGTTGGTGGACACAACGGAAGTCACGTGTAGTGCCAGTAGCTTGCAGCCGCTTCCCGTATCGGGTCGTTGTCATGGTCTGCTACTAGGAGCTAACGCTAACAACAACGGCAGTGGATGGGACGCGGAAGGACGTGGGTTGTATTTTAACGGAAGTACGTCACCACTACCCGTGGCATATAGTCTATTAATGTAGTAATACAAAATAAAGCAACACAAAAAAATATATATAGTAAAAAAACTAAATCATTTGTAATTTTTCTAGATCAGATGTCATTGTAAATAGAAAAATAAGTAAATCATAGTATCTGTGTATGTTTTTAAAAACATTTCTATAAATGAAAATGTGATTTGTGAGGAATAATGTATCTTTGTACTCTGTGTTTTGTAGGGTGGAGGTGAAATGGGAAAGTACACATGTCTGATCTGTCAGAAGGAGTTTAACTCAGAGAGTGGTGTAAAGTATCACATCAGTAAGACACACTCACAGGTGGGTCACCATCAGTGAGAAACTTCAGGCAGACATTCATGTTTCAGTCAAGCTGTGTGTTTTTCATTGTTCTGATACACAACAAATGTGGCAGCAGTGTTTTTATGAGTGTCCTGGTTCTTCGGGGGTGGGTCCAAACCTAAAATAATTTACTGATCTCTTTAAAGCACAAGTTAAACTGCATGTATTTATTTACATTACTGCATAAACAGTAGCTCTGTTTTTTATCATGTTATGTTTGCGTTTAGTAAATAAATTATTAAAATCCAGAATGAATTTAGGAAAATAATAGTTTTTAACTCTAAATGTGTATTCTTCTTGTCTGTGTTGTACAAAGAAGACATTAGTTATGTTGTGGATTGCGCACACATCTTTTCAAATCCAAAACTTTTCCCCCTAAATAATTTGTCAGACTCTGACTTATAATCCATCCCACTAGCTTGCATGATCAATATATAAAAAATATTATCTAATGTCTTGTTACTGCCATATGTTCATACTTTTTGTGCTGAATTTTTTTAAAACACAATTACTTATTTAATGGAGAAATAATGTACTTTATTGAAAGCATCTGTTGGGATGTATTTATCTGTTTTGATTATTATTTATTTATTTATCAGAACTGGTTTCGTGCTTCAACAAGTCAGATGATGTCTGGTAACAAGAGTAAAGTCCTGGAAAACGATGGGGTTAAATCTGAGGTGAGGAACGGTGCCACCACTGGTAAGAAGAGGGGCCGCAAACCTAAAGAGCACCCCGTCGTGGATGAGCCTCTTCCAACAAAGACAGAAACCCTAACCACCACACAGAACTCAACCCCACCAGCCGTGACCCCACCCTCGGGCTCAGCACAGTCCCCAGCCTTGGTTTCCGATCCGACGGACAATGAAAGTCCGGTCCAGGACAGAGAGCCTGTCCCCTCCGCCACCAGACGAAGCAAACCCAAGAAAATCTTTTTGCCCGAGTAGCACTTCTTTTATCCACCCTGGTGCCGGAGAGGAAGCTTACTGTAAACTGTTTGCCAGGAAGATAAAAAGAAAAAAAGACCTTTCTAACTAAAAACAAGAGCTTGACGCTGAGAAGAAAGCTGAATCCACCAAGAAGTAAAAGACTGAACGCATCCTTTAAGTCTTGGTTTGGTACCCTAGAGCTTATGCGTGCACTGGTATACACAATTCCAGCAGTAGTGTTTTATTTCTCCATTCCACTTTTGTCTCCTGTTAAAGGCACACATTGCAGTTTATGTACTCACAGCAGTGTAGGTAGTACTCAAAGATCAAAACCAGACCAACAGCAGCAGTAGTACTCCAGATAAACAGAGTAGTTTTCCCTGAATGGTTTAAAAAAGTGCTAAGAGGTTTGAAAAAGGAAATTTTATTAGCATGGTGAAGTCATTTTATATTAACTAATGTTTTTCTCATGTTTGTTTTTCCACAGATATATTGTAGGGTGTACATAAACAGTATCTATATCTATATATCTATATACTCAAAGCAATGATGCCATCTGTCATTTTTAAACTGAGTCCATCCAACTAGCTCACAAGCAAAGAATAGTGGAGAGTGTGTTGTAGTGCAATGTCAACTGAATTATTTGTTTGTTTTTGTTTACTTTTTACCTTTTTTTCATTGTAAGCTGATGTCATATAAGCTAATTGTCGGTCAGTTGTTCATCATGTTTCACATTTCTCCCACTGCTGTCCTTTCAGTGATTGGTTTGATGAAAGGCGTCTGCTTTAACAGCCAGGGAAACGTGTTTAAAACACAGTATTCACACAATATACACAATTACAGTCCTAAAAGGGGTTAGCTGAGACTTTCTTCTGTAAGATTCAAGTTGGTTATGATAATATTTAAGTGAGACTGGTTTAAAAACAAAGATGTTGAAGCATTCTAGCTAAACAAAACTAAATATTTGACAGAAGGAAGAATTTTGTGTGAAGGTTGTTGCACCATTGCAGCACAATCAAATGAGAAAATGTCGCTATTTTAAAGAAGCTCCTGCTTTACCTTGAATCAAAGCTGAGGAGAGAATTAAAATATCTTTTTATAGAAAGGTTGAGGATAATGATCTTTTATTTAATATAAATCAAATTTAGATTCTCAGAAAATAATGTAAATAAATAAATTTCTGGAAGCTTAAAGTAATTATTGCCTTGCACTTTAACCCTTTACCCTTCTTGCTCCTTTCGGTGTCATTTTGCACTCTAGGACTATTCAATCTAACCTAGTGGCTGTTTGGTACAGAAGCAGGAATATTACTCTCATATAAAAGTTGTTGGAAAACAGCTTTTTTTGTAAAGATTCAAACGTGACTGTAAGACTATAATTTACCCCAGAAAGCCATAACTGGTCTTGAAGACGTTTAAAATTGCTCTACCACTCATGTTAGATGAGCTTCAGATTTGTTACAGAAAAAAAAAAAAACTACTTAAGATGAGAGAATATTTTCACTTTTATGTGTTTAAAGTAGATTATTGAGTCCACAGTTATATTAAAAAACTTCAGCTAATGGATTCTCCATAATAAAGTTGATTTGTATGTGCAGTTTGTCTATAAAATAATGACTTGCTTGCTTTAAAAGAGAGGGGGAAAAAAGACAGATTGTGAATCTATTTTATATTCTACTGTGTGTATTACCTAGATAGCAATCTGATAGTTTTAAAATTGTGACGTGAGTATATTTTGGTGAGATAATAAGGGTGCTTTTACTTGCCACTTTACCTTAATGACCTGAAACAACTCGCTTCAGTCTACTAATCCATCCACTTGTGACCTTCTCACTGGCAAGTTGGAGTAGTTTGCGCCAAAATGTCAACGTCATTGTTAAAAAAAATTAACACTTATGTTGGCGGAACAGTTTGAAGGAGTTAACATGGGTGCCAGGTGGATTCAGGCCAATGCTGACTTTTTAACAGTGTAAAGAATCTGAGTGAATTCCTCCATTACCAGTCAGACAAAGGAGTTTATTCTTATTTCTGTTAGTGGGGTGGACCTTTATCGGATATCAAGGTTCAATGGAGAGCAGGAGGAGCACTGACTGGTGTGGATGTTTTTAATACGAGTTGTCTGAACTTTATGTGTGTGTGTGTGTGTGTGCGCGCGCGCGTGTGTGTGTGTGTTTTGAACAGTTAGCACCTTTGTAATGATGTCAGTAAAGGTAGCACTCCATGTGTTATGCTGTGGCACAAAATTCAGTTTGTCCGCTGCTGGTTTCTTGTTTCATAAACGGCATCACATTGACTGTGTTTCCCTGACAAGCGTTGGTGTTGCAATATGCTAGTTTAGCACTGCTTTTAACAGTGTATATTTTATATTTCATCACACCCTTTACTATTTGTCTTCCTATGACATGGAACACACAGTGTGAGCGATCTGCATTATGTTTAGAAAGTACAGCAATACACCATATTTAGCAGATTTTGTTGGCTTGCTAATATTTTGATATCGATGTCTCATCAGAGCTGTAAGGCTGTTTCCCCCCCCCCCTACTTTTGTTTGCTTTGAAATTGCTTTTTTACAAAATATAATACTAAATAATGACAAAAAAAGTTGTAGACCACAAAGAACCTTGTAGGCCTATGTGTTGGCGCACACTGTTATTTTATCCATTTTAATGATGCACATAAAGTGAGCTTTTTCAGTACATGATGGCAAACACGCTGAGAGAGTCCTTTATTATTATCTATTGAATATGGGGCAACAAGGCATATGTTTGTGTGTTTGTTTTTGTATTAGTGCACTTACTATAACATAAAATAGGCTTGAAATAGGAGTGTTGTTGGAGCTTTCTAGTTACCTGGACTGTATGTGGTGTGACTTTTGTACCTGCGGAAACAGGAGGCTCAAGTGTCTTCCCTCTGTCAGCAATGTTATATCCAAAATCAAGGTTTCTCCTTCAAAATTCTCTCAGCTCCTGACGTTTATCCTTTTTATTTGGACAACAGTGGTTCTTTTTTATGCTACCTACTTGAAAAGCAGAAACTGGCATTTGGCTCCGTTGTGGGGCTGTTGCGATGAGACATTTGAGTTTTATGAGATGATATTACAGCTCCTAACTGTTTATGACACAAAGGGAACAGATGAAATGAGACTAATTATGTATTAAAGATTTCCATATCTGATATGAAGCTGTATAGTACCTAACACTGGAGGAATTAACACCTCCTTTGTGTCTGAACTGTTACAATTTTCTCCCGGCCTTGTATTACCTGTGCATTAGTATCCCTGAACTAATTAATAAAGGTTTGTTGACTAAACGTGTGTCGTTCATTTTAGTTTTCAACAATGTCACAAGCTATGTCGACAGTATTGTAAGAATAAATTATTGTTAAGAATAAAGTTTCTGATATAAAAATCAACCCTTTGTCAGAGAAATGTAAGCATTCTGAAAGTTTATGTTCGTGTGGCAGCATTATCTGTAAGTCACACCAAATGTTTTAATTTTTCATGCATGTTACTGTGTCAAATTTACTTACCAAACACAACATACACATTTAAGAAAAAAATAAAAACTACTCAAGGAAACCTCATCCTGCAATGATGATAAAATGTATGTATCTTTGAGTTTTTATAATGCTTCTTAAGCTTTGATACCATGTCTATGAACCCTTGTTGAGATACTTCAATGTAGCTTAATTCTTAATTATTATTTCTATTATATATATTATTATTTATATATACGTACAGTATATATATAAACCTTTATTTAGGCACGTTAATCCCATTGAGCCTCGAGGACTCATTGACAAGAGAGACATGTTTTCAACAAAGAATGACAGCGACAACAGACAATCATAAGAGAGGCATACAGATTTTTTTTTTAACAAAAGATTCGAAAAGTAGCAAAACAGCTAGATTATAAGGCAAATGTAGAAAACTAAAAACAGGAACATGTCTGCGTTGGTTCTTGCCAGGAGTCCAACATATTCTTAAAGCCATTTAGAGAGGTCAAGGTCGAGAGCTTCAGATCTTTTTGTAAGATATTACAGGAAAAAATAAATATAAGCTGTATATATTTTATGTATATATTTTATATATATATAGCCTATATATATATATATATATATAATATATATA
>JBBPBX010021599.1:0-13958 GCA_038048925.1 Garcialebias charrua | reverse complement strand
ATGACTGAAATGATTAATGAATTTGTCACGAGCGAACTAAACTCATGTCCAACGTGGCTGCGCGAGGTTCTAAATATTTCCTGGTGTTCTGGTGTGCTGGACCAGCGCTCCCTGTTTTTATTTTATTTTTTAGAACTTTTTATTAACATATAAACACAGAATACCGCAGCGGCAGAAGCTGTGTGAAGTGCCTTTTTTTCCCACCCGACCTGTCAATCAATTCAGTAGGCGTGTCAGCAAATGACCAATCAGCGACCTCAATTTGTCCCGTAGGTAAACGCTCCGCCCTGCTGTTGCTCAAATGACGTCAAGAATTTGGAGCGAAAACGCGAGAATTAATGCGAGAACCAACGCAGAGCTGTGCTTGTGAACGCGCACGGATAGAACACGCGCGTAGAGCGGCATACAGGCCGTACGCAGAGCTATACCGAGGCCTTAAGACTCATGAATATCTAACCAGAATAATCACTATGAAATATCACATCATGTTGCTGCTGATCTGTTTCATGTTGCTGTGTTCATTCGTGCTCATCTACTCACACAGACTCATGCTCGTGCTGCTGTTTGGAGTAATGTTTTTCTATGTTATTAGTGCTTAGTGTATTTTTTAGTTGATGTTTTTCTTAGTTCATATTTTAGATGTTATTACTAGGGATGTAACGGTACACGTGGGTGTACCCAACCGTTTTGGTACGGCACGTTCGGTTCGGTCCACCTGCGTACTGTTTTGGTTATTTTTTCACTCATTAAACGTTATTAACGGGAGAATACATGCGCCACGGAACTAAAATTCTTAGGCGTGTTTCAGCACGGAGCTATTATCTTGCAGCATGCGCAGCACTTAGAAGTCTAGCATCTCGTTGTTGCGGTCTCATGTTTAGGAACGTTATTTTACGTTGCACCCCTACTGTTTTTCTTTTACTTTATATTGTTGGATGTAACTGGGACCCTGTGCACATAATCTCGTTTCATAACATGTACTACATGCGGTGCAAATGACAATAAAGATTATCTGACTCTGACATGCAGCTGATTTGACGTTTGCTCCAGGAGTTCAGGAGCGAGACGAAGGTGGCTTGGCATGGCAAGTCAAGTGTCTCAATAATAGTCACTTTTACCTATGAGACACTTGACTTGCCATAATTCTCAAGGACCCTCTAGCGGTTGCAAATGGTAATGCTTAATATTTTTCATGTCAGAATGAATGCAATCGTCAGATCTCAGCCAAAAATTGGATTATAAATATGGGGGGAAACATATATTAGTCACTTCAGTGAATAAGTCGCAGGACTTGCAAATTTATGCAAAAAGGTGTGACTTATATGGCGAAAAATACAATAATTTAAAGAAGAGAACACATAGGAAGACCTTGCTGGATTTATATTGAAGACCACAGCTGTAAACATCTGTGGAAGCGCCCAAGAGCTTCAGAGCTGCTTTCAAACTGCAGTGCATGTGATAACACTGACCTTGGGTCATTTCAGTGGTGCAACAGAAGAGATGCACTGATATAATTTACGGTGTGTCCATTACAAACCCCTCCTCAACAATTTTTTTTCTATTAAAGACAGAATCAGACTAGTGACAGGTCAAGTTGTCAACATAAAACCTCATGATTGGCTCATTTTTCTGCTCTGGTCGTGAGCATCTCATCAAAAACGCTACACATATTGCTCAACTTGTTTTCTTTATTGAAAATCTGGATTGTGTGACTAAATTTTGGAAGATAGATCAAAACTAGAAAAAAATCATTTTTCATGTGCTTGAATGCAAACCACACAGTCGAAGGAAAAAGAATGGTGGAATTGAGATCGCTGTCAGTCAGGAGCAGAAGATGTTTGCAGCTGAGTGATTGAGAGCCTGCAGGCTTCTTCCTGTCCAGCGCAGGTTGTGACCTCGCAGGAAGGAGCAGCAAGTGTAGAACCACCAGACTGAGGAACAGCTTCTACCCTGAAGCTGTTAGACTCATAAATCCCTAACCAGGAAAAAAATCACTGTATTTAATTGGTGATACGTCACTGTATCCATGCTGCTGATTTCTTATCTTAAGCTGCTATATTCGTACCCATCTGCTCACAACAGACTCATGTTCAGGCTGCTGTTTAATATACAGTATTATATTACATTACAGGTATTATCGTTTAGCGTTTATCTTATACTGTCTTTTTTTTATAGTTTATATTTTTGCTATTTTTGGGTGTAACTGGGACCTTGGGTACACAATGTTGTTCCACCTCATGCACCACATGTGATGCGAATGACAATAAAGAACCTTGATGTTTTTTTGGTCTGTGGGAGGAAGCCGGAGTGCTCGGAGAAAACCCACGCATGAACGGAGCGAGCGTGCAAACTCCACCCACAAAGGTCCCCGGGCGGAATTTGAACCGACGACCTTCTGGCTGAGAGGTGACAGCTCTACAAACTGTGCTGGCCAGAAAATAAAATATGACCTAAACGTCACTCAACCAAACCATTAAAAAAAAAAAGCTAAAAAGGAACAACAAAAAATCAGTCAGAGAGTCTTTATTGTCATTTGCACCGCATGTGGTACATGTGATGAAAACGAGATTATGTACACGGGGTCCCAGTTACATCCAACAACAAATGCAAGAGAAAAACAGTAATAACATCTAGAATTAACTAAGAGAAACATCAACTAGTAATACACTAAGCCCTAATGTAGTGGAAAAACATCATTATAAACAGCAGCACGAACATGAGTCTGTATGAGCAGATGGTCACAGATGAACACAGCAACAAGAAAACAGATCAGCATCAGCATGATGTGATATTTTGCAGCGTTTATTCTTATTATTTATTTATTCATGAGTCTAACAGCCTCAGGGTAGAAGCTGTTCCTCAGTCTAGTGGTTCTACACTTGATGCACAGATACCGACAGGTTCTTGGGATATTTTGCTAACAGAGGGACCGTGTTAGTTTTTAATAGCTACAGACAGATTTTACAGACAAAATAACCCTCACATTTTGTGTTGAGAGCGAAAACATGAATGATGAGAAGGGGCAGAATGAAACATAAATAAAAGAATAAGACAAGTAAAGAAAGAGAGGATACTTGTCTTCCACAGTCTGTGGCACAGCTCTGGACTGTGTGTTTGTGTGAGGACCATCGAGCCGTCCTCCGCGCTCCGACGACTCTGACATCGATGAGTCACAGCTTCTGACCTTTTTCATGTGGTTTGTGAATAAGTGGAGTTTTTGTCTTGGTTTGTTGTGAGCAGTGGCTTTCTGAGCACTCGCAGTATAAAGAGCATGAGGGCAAAATAAAGCTGTGAATGGAATTTTCTTCTGAATGTTAGACCAAAAAAAAAAGGGCACAGTTTCAGCTCTCAGTTCTTCTCTTGAAAAGTTTTGGGAGCTCCCAGAAGAACCCTTCCTGAGGGCTTTAAGCTCATTAGAGGTTTTTACCACTTAGCTCCAGCCAGACTCTTTCATGTAGCTAAAATGACTCCCACAGTCACGAGGTGCTCTTGTTTTTTAACCCCGGGCACTACATGTAAACAAGTCTCTACAGCCATGTTGGAAGAGCTCCTTGCCTCCGATCAGTTTAAAGTAAGCTCTTGTCAAAAAAAAAGATGGATGTGTGTTCCCTCTATCTATAAATTAACCCCCCCCCTCTTTCCGATGGCCAACACAATACGAGCATTGTTCAAGCAGGCTGCAGAAGCAGAGCTACGGAGAGAACGTCCATTGATCCAGCTAGAACCACACGGGCGGTTCTGTTCCGTGACATTTTACTGTGGAAACTTGCAGTGGGTGTTGGCCTCACCCGTGTAGATTCCCACTGGCTGTTGGTTATCTCAGAACAGATGTTCTAACGTAGGGGAGTCAAACTCAGCGGCACAACGGAGGCCAAAATAAAAACGATCGGTTCTATCTGAAGGCCAGCATCTACCAGACGCATGTTCTCTCCGTGCATGGGTTTTCTCCCACAGACCAAAAACATGCATGTTAGGCTGATTGGCAACTCTAAATTGTCCCTATAGTTGTGAATGGTTGTCTAGTTTACGTGTCCCTGTGATGGACTGGAGATCTGTCCCGGGTGTTCCCCGCCTCTCACACAGTGATGGCTGGACATGGACACCAGTGACCCCCGTGACCCAAAAAGGAAGAAGCGGGTAAAAGATAAAGGATGGATGGATTTACCTAACTTTTTTTTGTGTTAAACTACCCAGAGGGCCAAATAAATTTGTACCAAGATACAGATCTGGCCCCCGAGTCACACATTTGACACGTGTTCTAACATGTACTGTCTGTAGCTGTATCCAGTTTAACTCCAAGACGGCGAGCAAACACGACCTTTTGGTCAAAATAAACTACCGTATTTTTCGGACTATAAGGCGCATCGGCTTATAATTCATTATTATCTTATTAACCTTTATTTAACCAGGCAAATCCCATCACAGATCTCTTTTTGCAAGGGAGGTCTGGGCCTGAAGGCAGCCTAACATGCACACCCGCTTCGGATGTTATCAACCATTAAATGGCCATTATCAGTTATTATCATCCCCATACCAAGCTGTCAGATTGCCCCTCCTGTACCTCCTAGGAGGTTTAAAGGTACGTTGTCACCGTTACAAGCAATGACAGCAGGCTCCGTCTTTACCTACGTGGTTAGGTTTAGAGTAAAGGGTCTTGGTTAGGTTCAGGCACAAGGGTAAGGGGGTTTGGTTTAGGGTTGGTCCTCTGGGTCAGGTTTAAGGTTAGGTTTAGGAAAACGGTTACATAAACTGAAAAAACAAAAACACTACATTTCCAGGTTTACGGAAACATGCTGCCTACTCACAGCGATAATAACGCTGATAATGTTCTTTTAGACATGCTAGGAGATAGATTGGACAGTTTCGCCGCTATATATGGGGATGATAACAGCTAATAACGCCCATTGTATGGACTGACAACATCCGAACCTGCTCACATGCATGTGTTTGGTCTGTGGGAGGAAACCGGAGTACCCGGAGAAAACCCACGCAAGCACGAGAAGAACAAGCAAACTCCACACAGAAAGACCCCAGGACCTTCTTGCTGTGAGACAACAGTACTAACCACTGATCCATCGTGCTGTAAGGCTCAATATCAATGAACGGTCTGTTTTCATACATAAGGTGCATTAAGCAAAACAAAACAGTCAAGTCAAACTTTATTCAACTTGTTCACAATAAACACATAAAATCAGTTTGAGGTCTGTAGGCACAACCAGAATTAATACATGTACATAAGACGCACCGGCTTATATCGATTTTTGAGAAAATTAAAGGATTTTAAGTGCGCCTTATAGTCTGAAAATTACAGTCTGCCAATTTAGATTTATTCTGTGAAAATGCAGTCCTGGTGTTTAATCTGACGTCATGTTTGTTTAGAAGAAGCAGAGATTAGAGATTCCTTAGAGTGAGTTAATTGTTTATTCTTAAATTTTTTTTTTTATATGAAACCAGTTGTGTCTGGAATCAGCGTGCTAAAGAGCTGAATGATGTTTGCTCAGATTTAAGCTGGGTGTGTAAAAATAGAGCAACATGTGTTTTTTAAAACCCAAGATAATCTTAAAGTCTAAACTTTAGGAAATGCCTCCTCGGCTTATAAAACGAGACCCACCACACACAGGATGCTGATCAGTGGAGACAGGAAGTTACCACTGACGCACCACCGGAGGTGTGTGGGTCGCTCAGGAAAACCGTGGGTACTTTTTATACATTTTTTTCCTTCAAATCTCATTGATGGGAATTCCCTCCTTGTCTAATTTTAACGCATGTGATGTTCCGTATGTGTCACACTTCCCCAAGCAGGAGGAAACGAGCATTTCCTGGCTGTACAATCTACGTTCCAGAATGGTGTAAGAGATAAAGAAGATGATAAAGATAAACATCCAAATGCATTTTGTTAAAAGACAAAGTTGTTATAACCTTAAGGGAACAGAGATGTTTGTAAAACCACAATTCAGAACTAGTTTGAAGGGACGTTCTACCTCAATCCAGGGAATTAGATTATGGAATGGCTTGGAGAATGTAGTTAAAAATGCCAAGTCAATGTTTACATTTAAGAAAATGATCAAAATGAATTTGTTAAAAAATATATATGAAATGACGTAATGTGTATTGTATTAGTTAGAAAATTAGAAAGAGTTAGTCATTTTGTACTGTTGGTGGAAGATTATTATTGTTTAATCTGATTGTTTGAAAAAAGGGGCAGATATAATAAGATTTATTCTTCTTTCTGCTACCTTTCATTTTTTTATATTTTGTACGTTATCATCTATGGGATTGTCTTGTATTGTGTTTCTTTTGTAAAAAAATGAACAAATTTAATAAACATAAACATAAAAACAGACTGCAAGGATTTGCAGTTATCATCAACACATATTTGAGACGAGAAACAAAAGGCTGTAAAAGTAAAGGAGGAGCATTTTGTTACAAATTTGTTTTATTTTCAACAGGGCACTAAGAGGACTGGGTATAAAAAAGAGCATTTTAAAATCACTAATTTCCTTAGAAGTAAAGATGGGCAGGGGTTCATCAGTCTGCAAAAAACTGCTTGTAAATACTGAAACAATTTCAAAGTTTGTTTATGTTTATTAAATTTGTTCATTTTTTTACAAAAAAACACAATACAAGACAATCCCATAAATGATAACGTACAAAATATTTAAAAATGAAAGGTAGCAGAAAGAAGAATAAATCTTATTATATCTGCCCCTTTTTTCAAACAATCAGTTTAAACAATAATAATCTTCCAGCAACAGTACAATTTCAAAGTAATGTTCTTCAACTGAAAATTGGGAAGACTTTGATGTTTACACTATCTACAGTACGTGTATATTATCATCAAAACATGTCTGAGAAATGTCTGAGCTCAAAAGACAAGGCTGAAAGTTTAAAAGCAATGTTTACCATCTTCAGGCCCTCGGGGGCCGCTGCACTGGAAACAGCTCTGATTCTGTTCCAGACATCACTGGAAGCTTTTCACAAACAATTTGCTGTGACACAAGTAAATGCAAATAAAATATATATCATACAAAGAAAATAACAGGTGTGAACACCATCCTGAAACACCGTCATCACCAACGCTCGATGAAAAAAATGAGGCAACGTGGAAAACTGTTCTGTGGTCAGATGATTTGAAATGAACACAGTTTTTATTATTGGAACAGCATCCTTTGTACGAAAGAGGAGAGGGACCATCCAGCCTGTTATCAGCGCTTAGTTCAGAAGCCTGCTTCTCTGATGGTATGGGGGTGCATTAGTGCCTCTGGCATAGACAGCTTACACCGCAGGAAAGGCACCATCGATGTAGAAAAGTAAATACAGTATACGTTTTAGAACAAGGTATGCTTCTATCAAGCAAAAACAATTCAGAAGACAAAAACAAAACAAGACTGTTGAAGACCTGTTGGGACAGGTGTGCAGTGGAGAGCATCCTGTGCTCCAGCATCAACGTGTGGCATGGAGGCTGCACAGCTGCAGAGAGAAAAGCTCTGCAGAGAGTGGTGAAGGCTGCACAGAAGATGTTGGAGTCAGTCTCCCCACCATCACAGACATCTACACCTTCAGATGCAGGAAGAGAGCCACCTGCATCATGAAGGACCCCACTCACCCAGCACACACACTTTTTGCCCCGCTCCCCTCAGGAAGGAGGTTGAGGAAACTCAACTGTAGAAACACTAGACTGAGGAACAGCTTCTACCCTGAGGCTGTTAGACTCATGAATAAATAACCAGAATAATCAATGTGAAAAATCACACCATGTTGCTGCTGATCTGTTTCATGTTGCTGCTGATCTGTTTCATGTTGCTGCTGATCTGTTTCATGTTGCTGCTGATCTGTTTCATGTTGCTGCTGATCTGTTTCATGTTGCTGCTGATCTGTTTCATGTTGCTGCTGATCTGTTTCATGTTGCTGCTGATCTGTTTCATGTTGCTGCTGATCTGTTTCATGTTGCTGCTGATCTGTTTCATGTTGCTGCTGATCTGTTTCATGTTGCTGCTGATCTGTTTCATGTTGCTGCTGATCTGTTTCATGTTGCTGCTGATCTGTTTCATGTTGCTGCTGATCTGTTTCATGTTGCTGCTGATCTGTTTCATGTTGCTGCTGATCTGTTTCATGTTGCTGCTGATCTGTTTCATGTTGCTGCTGATCTGTTTCATGTTGCTGCTGATCTGTTTCATGTTGCTGCTGATCTGTTTCATGTTGCTGCTGATCTGTTTCATGTTGCTGCTGATCTGTTTCATGTTGCTGCTGATCTGTTTCATGTTGCTGCTGATCTGTTTCATGTTGCTGCTGATCTGTTTCATGTTGCTGCTGATCTGTTTCATGTTGCTGCTGATCTGTTTCATGTTGCTGCTGATCTGTTTCATGTTGCTGCTGATCTGTTTCATGTTGCTGCTGATCTGTTTCATGTTGCTGCTGATCTGTTTCATGTTGCTGCTGATCTGTTTCATGTTGCTGCTGATCTGTTTCATGTTGCTGCTGATCTGTTTCATGTTGCTGCTGATCTGTTTCATGTTGCTGCTGATCTGTTTCATGTTGCTGCTGATCTGTTTCATGTTGCTGCTGATCTGTTTCATGTTGCTGCTGATCTGTTTCATGTTGCTGCTGATCTGTTTCATGTTGCTGTTGATCTGTTTCATGTTGCTGCTGATATGTTTAAATGTTTTTTTGTGTGGAGACTTTAACATTGATATGGGAAATAAAACAGATTCAAATAACATAAGCACATTTATAAACTCAATGTACAGTTTAAATATGTATCCATTGATATCAAAGCCAACAAGAATTACAACTCATAGTGCCACAATAATTGATAATATTTTCACAAATATAACAAATGGGGACGTGATAGGTGGTATCTTAACGACCGACTTAAGTGATCATTTACCAGTTTTCACAATCTATAAAAATGATCAAAGCATCACAAAAGCAGTCACAATGAAGAAAAAGATCATAAACACGTCAAAAAAAGTTTTGGAAAAATTGAAAGAGGATCTAGATAAACAAGACTGGAATGATGTGTATGTTGATGATGCGAACAGAGCATATGATGAGTTTATGAATATCTTGGAAGCTCTGTATGAAAAGAATTGTGTGCAAACAAATTACACAAAGAGAAATACGATTGATCAACCATGGATGACAAAAGGGTTGAGAAATGCTTGTAAAAAAAGAATTATTTGTATTCATGTTTCTTGAAATTGCGAAGTCAGAGCGCTGAAGAAAAATATAAAAAGTATAAAAATAAATTAGTAGGGATTATAAGGAAACATAAGAAAGAATATTATAGTAAATTATTAGATAAAAGTAATGGTGATATGAAAGCAACATGGCGAGTAATGAATAGTGTCCTGAAGAATCATAAAGCAAAAACTGGTATTTCAAAATATTTTGTAAAAGACAACGATGAAATTCATGATGAAAATGAAATTGTAAATGGATTTAATCAATATTTTGTGAATGTTGGATCAAGCCTTGCAGCTAAAATACCAAAAGTAGATAATAATGTGATCCATTCAATTAAAGGTTGTGCAAATAGTATTTTTCTAAATGGAACTAACAAAGAGGAAATAATGAATGTAGTAAAAAATCTTACAGACAAGAGATCAAAAGACTGGGTGGACATGGATATGATGTTTGTAAAGGACATAATGATAATAATAATAAATATAATAATTAATTCAATTTATAACGCACTTTTCATTACTGAAAATCTCAAAGTGCTACACATATATTGAATGCTACACACATTCATAAACCGGTGGCGGCAGACTACCATGCAAGGTGCTTTCCAGTCCTACCGGGAGCAACTCAGGGTTAAGTGTCTTGCCCAAGGACACAACGACACATGGTGCGGGTCCCGGGAGTCGAACCGCCAACTTTCCGATCGGGAGACGACTGCCATTACCACTACACCACGGCCCATAATGAGCCATGTTATTGAGCCGTTTACATACATATGTAATTTATCATTTTCAACAGGAATATTTCCAGATAATATGAAAGTAGCTAAGGTCGTTCCTCTTTTTAAAAATGGTGATAAATGTGTGTTCAACAATTATAGACCTATATCCTTGTTACCACAGTTTTCAAAAATTCTTGAAAAACTATTTGTAAACAGACTAGATCAATTTATAGATAAACAAAATATTCTAAGCAACAGTCAGTATGGGTTTAGAGCAAAAAACTCTACATCAATGGCTCTCATGGAATTAATGGAACAAATAACTACTGCTGTCGATCAAAAACAATATTGTATCAGTATTTTTGTTGATTTAAAAAAAGCATTCGATACTATTGATCACACCATTCTCCTTGAAAAACTGAACAAATATGGTATTAGAGGACCAGCATTACAGTGGGTATCTAGCTACTTAAAAGATAGGAAACAATTTGTACAAATAAATGATGTAAGATCTGACCTCTGAATATGGTAAATGGAGCTTATTTATATAGCGCTTTCCAGCCCCTATTGAGGAGCCCCAAAGCGCTTTACAATACCAGCCATCCACCCATTCATTCAGACATTCATACACCGGTAGTGGTAGCCTGCCTTGCAAGGCGCCATCCAGACCTACCGGGAGCAACTCTGGGTTAAGTGTCTTGCCCAGGGACACAACGACACATGGTGGGCGGACGCGGGATTCGAACCTCCAACCTTCCGATCAGGGGTCGACTGCCATTACCACTACACCACAGCCGCCCCTATCACATGTGGAGTTCCCCAAGGCTCTGTACTTGGACCAAAGCTTTTTATTTTATATGTGAATGACTTGGTAAATGTGTCAGGACTCCTTAAATGTGTACTTTTTGCTGATGATACCACTTTTTTCTGTTTAGGTGAAGATATAGAACAAATGTTGGAATTGATAAAGACAGAATTTGTCAAGATACAAACTTGGTTTAAAATAAATAAATTATCATTAAATCTAGAAAAAACTAATTACATGATATTCGGTAATAAAAAGAAAACTGTTGATGTTCCACTCAAAATTGAGGGTGTTGAGATTTGTAGAGTGAGTGAGGTGAAGTTTTTGGGTGTTATCATTGATGACAAACTGACATGGAAACAACACATAAATTCTGTAAGAATAAAAATAGCTAAATCGATTGCAGTACTGTACAAAGTCAGAGACCTATTGAATGATAAAGCTCTGTATTTGTTGTATAACACAATCATTGTTCCACACTTAATCTATTGTATTGATGTTTGGGGGAATGCGTGTAAAACAATCACAAAGCCTATTTTTGTATTACAGAAAAGAGCTGTAAGAATTATCACTAGAAAACATTACCGTCATCCATCAAGTACATTATTTTATCAACTGAAGTTATTGAAGTTCCATGATTTGGTAGACTATAATATTTTATCAGTTATGTATAGGGCTCAAAATAATGCATTACCTTTAAATATCCAAATGCATTTTGTTAAAAGACAAAGTTGTTATAATCTTAAGGGGACAGAGATGTTTGTAAAACCACAATTCAGAACTAGTTTGAAGGGACGTTCTACCTCAATCCAGGGAATTAGATTATGGAATGGCTTGGAGAATGTAGTTAAAAATGCCAAGTCAATGTTTACATTTAAGAAAATGATCAAAACGAATGTGTTAAAAAATATATATGAAATAGCGTAATGTGTATTGTATTAGTTAGAAAATTAGAAAGAGTTAGTCATTTTGTACTGTTGGTTGAAGATTATTATTGTTTAATCTGATTGTTGGAAAAAGTTGGTTGAAGATTATTATTGTTTACATGGTTGATTATTATTGTTTAATCTGATTGTTGGAAGTAAGGGGCAGATATAATAAGATTTATTCTTCTTTCTGCTACCTTTCATTTTTTTATATTTTGTACATTATCATTTATGGGATTGTCTTGTATTGTTTCTTTTGTAAAAAAATGAACAAATTTAATAAACATAAACATATGTTTCCTGTTGCTGCTGATCTGTTCATGTTGCTGCTAATCTGTTTCATGGGGCGGCCGTGGCGTAGTGGTAATGGCAGTCATCCCCCGATCGGAAGGTTGGCGGTTCAAATCCCGGTTCCCCACACCATGTGTCGTTGTGTCCTTGGGCAAGACACTTAACCCCGAGTTGCTCCCGGTAGGACTGGAAAGCACCTTGCATGGTAGTCTGCCGCTACCGGTGTATGAATGTGTGTAGCATTCAATGTGTGTAGCACTTTGAGATTTTCACTAATGAAAAGTGCGTTATAAATTGAATTCATTATTAATATGTTGCTGCTGATCTGTTTCATGTGGCTGCTGATGTGTTTCATGTGGCTGCTGATGTGTTTCATGTTGCTGCTGATGTGTTTCATATTGCTGTGTTCATGCATGCTCATCTGCTCACACAGACTCATGTTCGTGCTGCTGTTCGGCATAATGTTTTAATGCTATTAGTGTTTAGTGTATTTTTTAGTTAATGTTTTTTCTTAGTTCATATCTTAGATGTTATTACTGTTTTTCTTTTACATTTTATTGTTGGATGTAACTGGGACCCTGTGTACATAATTTCATTCCACCACATGTACCACATGTGGTGCGAATGACAAATAAACAAAGAACCCATTGACTCTGAACAGATTAAATCTTATTTCACACAAGAATGCGACAGTATTCTCCTCCAGCAGCTCGTCTCCTCAGACCTCAGATGTTTGCAGGCTGTTGTTAAATGAAGGGATACTCACAATGATAAACACGGCCCTGAAACAACTTTTTTTTATCATATCGCTGCCATAACGTTCAAAATTCACATTTGTTAAATTTTTGTTTTTTTAGTTTCGACGATTGATATTTTAAGTTTGTTTCACTGTGAATAAAACATGTTCATGAGATTTATAAATTATTACCTTCTGTTTCTATTTACATTTTACACAACGTCTCATTCCATTAATTTAAGCCATTAGTCTGAAAGGGTCAAATGTAATATCTAATGATTATTGATAATCAGCTGGTGCCATCCCACTTCTGCTTTTATCAGATGTATTTGTCTAAACGTTTTCACTGCTTACATTTTATCATTCTCTACTTGATTTGTGTATCTATGAACTGAAGCAACATTTTTACAGCTTCTTTTCAAGCACAAGAAGAAGCAGTGCTTTGCTGCAAACCACATTTCTGATGTCAAGCGTCAGCAAAAAGGATGAAAACGGTGGGAAATATAGAGCCGAGGAATTTGCTGAACCACCAACAGTGGCATTTCATCATGCAGCCAAGTCTCCAGCAGCCAAATTTTAAATAGGTAATTACAACCATGCGACTATTGTGGGCCAGAGTTACAGCAGCTTGTATAACAGGTTGTAAATAAACTGCTCAAACTTTGTTTCAGGCTTCAACTCTTTCCACGAGGAAGTTCTGCTTTCTGTGTCCATCCATGGCCAAAATGTGAGCTCTTCCATTTTCTCATCTTCTCCTCCCAGTCCTTCTCTGTTTACTACGCTCCTGCACTTTCTTTTACATTTAAAACACTCCCAGCTGCCATCCTTGCAAGATGGTATGCAGAAGTGAGCTGCAACAGATCACCGCTCGGTTGCATAACCTTTCTTTGGTGCTCCTGACAGTGGAGACATGTTGCTGACATGGGGCTGCGCTGGGTGGAAACAGCTGGAAATGTCTGTGGATTTCTGCACAGTGTCAAATGCAAACATGAGCCGCACTCGAAGTGGGTCAGTCAGTCATCGCACAGCTTATGCAGGGCCTGCCAGAGCGAGATGTAGGCTAAAGAAATGTGCTCACGTGTTCACTCGTTTGTGCTCTGCAGGTTGAGCTTTTCTTCACGTCTACGTCTCGTGCCAAGCAGTTCCAGGTGGGGGTAAGCAGGTGGGGGTAAGCTGTCAGGCTCTATCAGACCACCAGAGGTGTGTATATATATATATATATATATATATATATATATATATATATATATATATATATATATATATATATATATATACAGGTAGTCCCCGACTTAC
>JBBPBX010021598.1:20209-42220 GCA_038048925.1 Garcialebias charrua | reverse complement strand
AAAACGTTAGCAAATACACCTATACCAGGAAATTTGTGAGGTGCATTTGTGAAAAACAGATCTAAGGTGGAAGATTTTTCGGGACATTTTAAGTTTGGTCTGGTGGGAGAATCGATAAGTTGTGTTAGATTGAGAGATAGGCAACATTCCCTGAATTTATCACAGAGGGGGGTCGACTTATTCCAGTCAATGTTGAAATCTCCTGCCATAACAATCTCATTGTGTTTTAAATTTCCTATGAATTCAGTCAGGGAGGATAGAGCTTCAGGTGTTGCGGAGGGGGGACGATAACAACCTACAACAGTTAAGGGCTGACCTCCTTTCAAACTGATGTTCACAGCTAAAGCCTCAAACTGGTTTGCGATTGTTTTTTTAGACGCAATCGTGGCAGCCAAAGAGTCTCTGATGTAAATAGCGACTCCACCTCCCTTTTTATTACGATCACAACGATAGATCTTAAATTCATTGATTGCCAAGTCATTTTTCGAAACAGATTTTTTGAGCCAAGTTTCAGAGATAACGATCACATCTGCCCCAGAAGAAGTGATTAGGATTTTCAGTTCATCAAGTTTTTTTAGAAGGCTACGAGCGTTTACATGCAGAAAACGGAGACCAGAAATATTTTTAAACTCATTAGGTGTACAGTAGTTAGTAATTGGCCCTGGGTTGGGCTGAATCCCTGAGATCATTAACAACAATAATATCAGACATTTACCTGACTTCTTTGTCACTGATGTGTAGTTACAGGAGTTAACAGTGTGACATTTTGCCCCCATAATTGAACCATGTGAAACATTAATGAAGACACGATCATTCAGAACCCAAAAACAATGAAAGCTGCAGTGATGGGCAGTCCCTGATGTGTTGATAAGATTCAGTGATTCCAGGTAGTCTGAGAACTGAAAATAATGACAGTAATATGAATGATGCAGAAAAGTCTCAGACCATAAAGCGTCACAAATTAGGTGGTCAAACAATTCCGTTGTGGAGAAATTTGTGGAGGAATGTGGGGGGATCCAGCCTCCTTGAGAATATGAATGGATGTGGCCATGGTGAACACAAGCTGGATCCAGAATCAACGGAAAGAAACAAACAATATGTAGCAAACAGCAGAGTGAGCTGCCAGAAAGGCCTCCTGAGGTTAAGGGCATGGTTGAAGCCTGTTTCAAGTCAATAGGTCACTCTATGTTCCTCCCTCTTTTGGAAATAGGTATTGACTATAGCCATTTCCATTCTCTTGGCAAAATCCACCACCATCTGTCCTTCCTGGTTTCTTTCCTTGACACCAAACCTACCCATCACTTCCTCATCCCCTGTTTCCTTCACCAACATGTCCATTCAGGTCTGCTCCGATCACCAAAGTCAAAGTCAAAGTCAAAGTCAACTTTATTGTCAGAACTGCAATATGTACAGGACATACACAGGATTGAAATTGCGTTTCTCTCAGTCCCTCGGTGCAACAGTAACCATCTAAACACTAAACACTAAAACATTTAATAAACATAAGCATAAAATAGTAAAAGTGTAACACTGTCCTGAGTTTTTTCATAGTAGTATAAAAGTATGAAAATTTACACCAACACTGAAACACCAAACACCCCTAAAACACCAAACACCCAATGAACATAAGCATAAAATGAAATAATAAAAGTGTAATACTGTCCTGAGTTTTTTCATAGTAGTATAAAAAGTATAAAAAGTATATCTATAAAATAAACTGAAGGTTCTAGCATTGACATTTGCAAAGAGTGGCACAGCAGCATATGAGTTAATGTACACAGTATATGTATGAGGTAGTTGATGTTGGTATAGAGGCAAAGTGGCATATGCAGTAAGGCACATAAGGCACATTTGGCATCCTTAGATAAGGCTAGTCAGAGAATACTGTATATGTATCAGCAGTAGTGTAGATATAAAAGTAGTGTAAATGTAAACAGTAGTAATAAATGTAAAACAGTAGTAATAAATGTAAACCGTATTAATAAATGTAAACAGTGAATGTAAACAGTAGTATGACTATAGGCAGTAATGTAATACAAACATTAGTGCAAATATGAGAAGTAGTGCAAACTGAATGAGCACATGACCGAGAGTTTAGTGAATAACCCGTTTGATGACACAGGGTCCAGTGTTAAAAACTTTGTGTTGAGTGGTAATGTGTGAGAAAGTTTTTTGTGTTAAGGCAGTTCAAATGGGAGGGGAGGCAGAGCAGGCAGAGTGTTTAGCATTCTGACTGCCTGATGAACAGAGCTGTCTCTCAGTCTGCTGGTTCGAGCCTGGAGACTCCTCAGTCTCCTCCCTGATGGCAGCAGTCTAAAGCGGCTGTGTAGTGGGTGTGTGGGATCACCTGCCATGCAGAGGGCTTTCCGAGTGAGGCGTTTGCTGTGTAAGTCCTGCAGTGAGGGCAAGGAGGTGCCGACGATCTTCTCAGCTGCTCTCACGATGCGCTGGAGGCTCTTGCGGCATGATGCAGTACATGCACCAAACCACACCGTGATGCAGCTGGTCAGGACACTTTCTATGGCACCTCTGTAGAAGGTGCACATGATGGGGGTTGAAGCTCCAGCCCTTTTCAGCTTGCGGAGAAAGTAGAGGCGCTGGTGAGCCTTCTTGGCCAGTGCTGCAGTGTTCCTGCTCCAGGACAGGTCCTTCGAGACGTGCACTCCCAGGAACTTGGTGCTGTCCACTCTCTCCACTGCGGTGCTGTTGATGGTCAGAGGGGCATGTTGTGCATCCCTCTTCCTGAAGTCCACGACAATCTCCTTTGTCTTCTCCACGTTGAGAGTGAGATTGTTGTGTCCGCACCACAAGGCCAAGCGGCTCACCTCGTTCCTGTAGTCCGTCTCATCGTTGTTGCTGATGAGACCTACCACTGTTGTGTCGTCCGCAAACTTGATGAAGTGGTTGGAGCTGTACGATGGTGTGCAGTCGTGTGTTAGCAGGGTGAATAGAAGGGGGCTCAGCACACATCCTTGTGGGGCCCCTGTGTTCAATGTGATGGTGCTAGATGTGTTACTCCCGATCCGTACTGTCTGTGGTCTCCCGGTCAGGAAGTCTAGCAGCCAGTTACACATTGAGGTGTTCAGCCCCAGACTGTCCAGTTTATGGATGAGCTGTTGGGGGATGATGGTGTTGAATGCCGAGCTGAAGTCGATGAACAGCATTCTAACATAAGAGTCCTTCGTGTCCAGATGTGTGAGAGCTGTGTGGAGGGCAGAGGAGATGGCATCGTCGGTTGAGCGATTAGGTCGGTATGCAAATTGGAAGGGATCCAGGGAGGCAGGGAGGACAGATGTGATGCTTTTCATGACTAGCCGTTCAAAGCACTTCATCAGGATGGGGGTGAGTGCTACTGGGCGATAGTCATTGAGGCATGCGGGCGTTGCCTTCTTTGAGAATCCTCCCTGGGAATACTCTCTATCACTTCATCCAAATCTTTCCAAAATTTATCTTTCTCCTCCCCATCACATCCAACCTGTGGAGCATAACCACTTACTATGTTTAGCATCAGACCTTCTACTTCTACCTTTAGACACATCACCCTATCTGACACTCTCTTCACCTCTACTACATTCTTTGCCAACTCCTCCTTCAGGACCACCCCTACTCCATTTCTCTTTCTATCCACACCATGGTAAAACAGTTTGAACCCTGCTCCAATACTGCGAGCCTTGCTGCCCTTCCACTTGGTCTCTTGGACACATAAAACATCTACCTTTCTTCTCTGCATCATGTCAGCCAGCTCTCTACCTTTGCCTGTCATTGTCCCCACATTTAGAGTTGCAAATCTCAGTCCTACATTCTTCACTTTCCTCCTCTCCCTCTGTCTCCTGACACGTTTTCCTCCTCGGGGTCTTCGACTACATGGGGTCTTCTTTGCTAAAAGCCTTTAATACAGTTGTTTGAAAATATTTATTGTGAAATAACATGCACATTAAAAACTGTTTAAAAAGTGTTTCAAAGCCATCATTAACAAGACAGATGGTTATATTTATCACAATAAAAATTATAGTAAAAATGTTAATAACTATAATGAAATAATGATAATATATCAAAAACACCAAAAGCTTTATGAGTGTTTGTAAAATATGTTAATATAATTTTTTGTTATTAACTTGTTAACTTTTATATTCTTTGTAAAAGCTGTTTGTAATATTATGTGTATCTCTACATAAAGCTTAAAGCAGTTTCCTGAAGTATTCATTACTGATGTTTATCACAACCTAATTTGTTTAAATAAGCTGTAAGTCTGGTACCCCATACTCCCGGAGTACCCCTCACAGAACCCCCCTTTTATATGGGCTGTTAGGTCCCTGTACGACCGGTGTCAGAGCTTGGTCCGCATTGCCAGCAGTAAGTCAGGCTAGTTTCCAGTGAGAGTTGGTCTCCACCAAGGTTGCCCTTTGTCACCGATTCTGTTCATAACTTTTATGGACAGAATTTCTAGGCACAGCCAAGGTGTTGAGGGGATCCGTTTTGGTGGCCTTAGAATCACTTCTCTGTTTTTTGCAGATGATGTGGTCCTATTGGCTTCATCAGGTCGTGATCTACAGCTTTCACTGGAGCGGTTTGCAGCCGAGTGTGATGCGGCCGGGATGAGGATCAGTTCCTCCAAGTCCGAGGCCATGGTCTTGAGCCGGAAAAGGTAGCGTGCCCTCTCCGGGTCGGGGAGGAGGTCCTGCCCCAAGTGGAGGAGTTTAAGTATCTCGGGTCTTGTTCACGAATGAGGGAAAACTGGAGCGTGAGATCGATAGGCGGATAGGTGCAGTCCGCAGTGAAGCGGGCGCTGTACCGGTCTGTCGTGGTGAAGAGAGAGCTGAGTCAAAAGGCAAAGCTCTCAATTTACCGATCGATCTACGTTCCCACCCTCATCTATGGTCATGAGCTTTGGGTTGTGACCGAAAGAACGAGATCTCGGATACAAGCGGCTGAAATGAGTTTTCTCCGCAGGGTGTCTGGACTCTCCCTTAGAGATAGGGTGAGAAGCTCAGTCATCCGGGAGGGACTCGGAGTAGAGCCGCTGCTTCTCCACATCGAGAGGAGCCAGTTGAGGTGGCTCGGGCATCTGGTTAGGATGCCTCCTGGACGCCTCCCTGGTGAGGTGTTCCGGGCATGTCCCACCGGGAGGAGACCCAGAGGAAGACCCAGGACACGCTGGAGGGACTATGTTTCTCGGCTGGCCTGGGAACGCCTTGGGATTCCCCCAGAGGAGCTGCTCCAAGTGGCTGGGGAGAGGGAAGTCTGGGCCTCCCTACTTAGGCTGCTACCCCCGCGACCCGACCCCGGATAAGCGGAAGAAAATGGATGGATGGATGGATGGAAGCTGTATGTCATAAAACAAACTTGAAAACATTTCATAATGAAAAGCTCATATTGTCATCTTTGTGCAGAGATGTGCTGTTTGATCCTGCATGGCTGAACACAACCAGGTGTGTAAACAGAAATAACATGATTTGTTGTTCTCCATTAGTGAAGTAGTGCCCCCTAGAGGTTATCTGGTTAAATACAAAGTAGTTTGCTACAGCAAACTGGTTGGTCCACATAAGTTGCTTACTTGGTGGGTTAACTTCAGTGTGCTTTGGACTACTCTGACTGAGGAAGCCCTCTGGAGTGAGGGTGAAACGTTTCTGCTAAAAAGAAACTGTCCAGATGAACTGATTGAGAATGAGCGGATTTGATACCTGGACTATTGAGAATTAACTTTCTTGTCTTGAACCACTTTGGACATGTCTGCCTGCCTGGGAGGAGTCGACGAGGGACACGCCCCCAGAAACCATCTTGGCTACAGCAAACTGGTTGGTCCACATAAGTTGCTTACTTGGTGGGTTAACTTCAGTGTGCTTTGGACTACTCTGACTGAGGAAGCCCTCTGGAGTGAGGGTGAAACGTTTCTGCTAAAAAGAAACTGTCCAGATGAACTGATTGAGAATGAGCGGATTTGATACCTGGACTATTGAGAATTAACTTTCTTGTCTTGAACCACTTTGGACATGTCTGCCTGCCTGGGAGGAGTCGACGAGGGACACGCCCCCAGAAACCATCTTGGCTACAGCAAACTGGTTGGTCCACATAAGTTGCTTACTTGGTGGGTTAACTTCAGTGTGCTTTGGACTACTCTGACTGAGGAAGCCCTCTGGAGTGAGGGTGAAACGTTTCTGCTAAAAAGAAACTGTCCAGATGAACTGATTGAGAATGAGCGGATTTGATACCTGGACTATTGAGAATTAACTTTCTTGTCTTGAACCACTTTGGACATGTCTGCCTGCCTGGGAGGAGTCGACGAGGGACACGCCCCCAGAAACCATCTTGGCTACAGCAAACTGGTTGGTCCACATAAGTTGCTTACTTGGTGGGTTAACTTCAGTGTGCTTTGGACTACTCTGACTGAGGAAGCCCTCTGGAGTGAGGGTGAAACGTTTCTGCTAAAAAGAAACTGTCCAGATGAACTGATTGAGAATGAGCGGATTTGATACCTGGACTATTGAGAATTAACTTTCTTGTCTTGAACCACTTTGGACATGTCTGCCTGCCTGGGAGGAGTCGACGAGGGACACGCCCCCAGAAACCATCTTGGCTACAGCAAACTGGTTGGTCCACATAAGTTGCTTACTTGGTGGGTTAACTTCAGTGTGCTTTGGACTACTCTGACTGAGGAAGCCCTCTGGAGTGAGGGTGAAACGTTTCTGCTAAAAAGAAACTGTCCAGATGAACTGATTGAGAATGAGCGGATTTGATACCTGGACTATTGAGAATTAACTTTCTTGTCTTGAACCACTTTGGACATGTCTGCCTGCCTGGGAGGAGTCGACGAGGGACACGCCCCCAGAAACCATCTTGGCTACAGCAAACTGGTTGGTCCACATAAGTTGCTTACTTGGTGGGTTAACTTCAGTGTGCTTTGGACTACTCTGACTGAGGAAGCCCTCTGGAGTGAGGGTGAAACGTTTCTGCTAAAAAGAAACTGTCCAGATGAACTGATTGAGAATGAGCGGATTTGATACCTGGACTATTGAGAATTAACTTTCTTGTCTTGAACCACTTTGGACATGTCTGCCTGCCTGGGAGGAGTCGACGAGGGACACGCCCCCAGAAACCATCTTGGCTACAGCAAACTGGTTGGTCCACATAAGTTGCTTACTTGGTGGGTTAACTTCAGTGTGCTTTGGACTACTCTGACTGAGGAAGCCCTCTGGAGTGAGGGTGAAACGTTTCTGCTAAAAAGAAACTGTCCAGATGAACTGATTGAGAATGAGCGGATTTGATACCTGGACTATTGAGAATTAACTTTCTTGTCTTGAACCACTTTGGACATGTCTGCCTGCCTGGGAGGAGTCGACGAGGGACACGCCCCCAGAAACCATCTTGGCTACAGCAAACTGGTTGGTCCACATAAGTTGCTTACTTGGTGGGTTAACTTCAGTGTGCTTTGGACTACTCTGACTGAGGAAGCCCTCTGGAGTGAGGGTGAAACGTTTCTGCTAAAAAGAAACTGTCCAGATGAACTGATTGAGAATGAGCGGATTTGATACCTGGACTATTGAGAATTAACTTTCTTGTCTTGAACCACTTTGGACATGTCTGCCTGCCTGGGAGGAGTCGACGAGGGACACGCCCCCAGAAACCATCTTGGCTACAGCAAACTGGTTGGTCCACATAAGTTGCTTACTTGGTGGGTTAACTTCAGTGTGCTTTGGACTACTCTGACTGAGGAAGCCCTCTGGAGTGAGGGTGAAACGTTTCTGCTAAAAAGAAACTGTCCAGATGAACTGATTGAGAATGAGCGGATTTGATACCTGGACTATTGAGAATTAACTTTCTTGTCTTGAACCACTTTGGACATGTCTGCCTGCCTGGGAGGAGTCGACGAGGGACACGCCCCCAGAAACCATCTTGGCTACAGCAAACTGGTTGGTCCACATAAGTTGCTTACTTGGTGGGTTAACTTCAGTGTGCTTTGGACTACTCTGACTGAGGAAGCCCTCTGGAGTGAGGGTGAAACGTTTCTGCTAAAAAGAAACTGTCCAGATGAACTGATTGAGAATGAGCGGATTTGATACCTGGACTATTGAGAATTAACTTTCTTGTCTTGAACCACTTTGGACATGTCTGCCTGCCTGGGAGGAGTCGACGAGGGACACGCCCCCAGAAACCATCTTGGCTACAGCAAACTGGTTGGTCCACATAAGTTGCTTACTTGGTGGGTTAACTTCAGTGTGCTTTGGACTACTCTGACTGAGGAAGCCCTCTGGAGTGAGGGTGAAACGTTTCTGCTAAAAAGAAACTGTCCAGATGAACTGATTGAGAATGAGCGGACAAAGTAGAAATACTTCATAAAATTGTAAGCAATGTCAAAATATCAAGAGTAATGTGCAACAGGATGACCATTCTGATTGTACAGTTTAATAACATTTTTGTTTTCTGTTTTAAAATATTGTTAAAGAACATTTTTGCACAAAAACAGAAGAAGAAAAAAGTTCATTTATACCAAATCAACATTCTGATGAAAACCAGGAAAGCCAAGCTCCAGCTACTGACCGACAGAACTGTAGCTCAAGACAAGACACAAACCTGTGCACCAGCTGGACTGACTAGTTTGTGACTTTTAAAAACACATTTGAACATACAACAGAAACAATATCTCTTGTTTATTGTTCTGTGAAAGCACATGAGGAGACGAGGGCTGGAGACACAGGAGAAGGACAGCAGCGGACCTTCATTGGAGGAGAGAATCAGGAATGTGTTGCCATGGCAACGCGTTGGAATGAAGTGCACAGAGGGAGAGACCGCTGCTGCAGAGGGACCGAGTCAAGATGCTGGAAGCCGAGCGAGGGACAGGCTGCAGGAGTTTAAAAGATGAAGAAACTTTGTTCATAAGAGGAATGGAGAGGGGAACGTGAGGGGGAGACACAGAGGTACCAAGCTTCTCTCATCTGTAATCCAAAGTAAACAAAAAAAAGAGGTTGGCTTCAACAAGCAGAGTTACTAAACTAAAGACACGACTCAATAAAGTTAACTGTTAAAGTTATTTAAAGGAAAACGATTATACGTTTATTTGACTCTAAGATTAGCACAATATGTTTGTTATAATTTAATTGCCAGCCTCTCTTATTTTAAATACAACAGATGGGACATCTTAAGACAGACTTATTTGAGAAATTATAACACCCCTACCTCCACCCTCCCCCCACCTATTTTTTTTATATATATACAGTATATAAAACAGATTTCTCTAATATTTACACAGAAATCGACAGGGAGATCTGTTAAAATGGTGACTGTTGGACTTACCTAGTAGGATGGGGACACCTGTTTTGGGTTTACCTCAAATCGCTAGGGGGAGCCCTTTGCACATAACAGGTTACCCCCCACCCTTCCCAACAGGGGGACAGGGCCTCAGGGGAATAAGGCCCATTTTGGTCAGGGAGTTCAGGTTTTTTGTTTAAATTTTTTTTGGGGGGAAAGGTTAGTAGTTAATATTGCAATGGAGAAGTTGAGAACTATTTTAAAGGATACAAACAATGGAAAATAATGAAATAACGGTGGTGTCATTGAATGTTAACGGCCTAAATAATGGCAAGAAAATAAATAAAGTCTTCACTAAATTTAGAAAAGAGAAGATACAGATTATCTTTTTACAGGAAACAATTATACAGAGAAGAACATGACAAATTAAGAAAAATTAGGTTACAGGAATTCATTTTCCAGTTCCTTTGGACAAAAGCACAAAAGGGGAGTGATGATACTAATTGCAAATATTTTGAAGTTTGAAATGATCAAGAAAATTGGAGATAAGGAAGGGAGGTTCATAATGATAAAAGGCAAATTAGAAAACCAGCTAGTAACAATGTTTAATGTGTATGCACCCCCAGAAAGTGGAAAGACGTTTTTTGAAAAAATATTTCATCTTCTAAGTTCGGAAGCAGAAGGGATATTGTTACTTTGTGGAGACTGGAATGTGGTATTGAATTATGGATTAGACACAACAAGTAGGAAAGAAAGCAAAAAACAAATCAATAGGTATATGAATAACATGATTTCAGAAGTGGAAATATTGGATGTATGGAGAGAACTCCACCCCTTAGACCGGGATTACACTCACTATTCAGTACCACATGCAGTATACTCTAGAATTGACTACATATTAATGAATAAGGGAGACTTATTTAGAGTGAAGGAATGCAGGATAGGGGTAACAGATGTCTCAGATCACAGTGCAATCTACCTAAAAATTAATTTGAATAACAGGAGGAAAAATACCGTATGGAGACTCAATGAAGGAATATTAAATAATAAGGGATTTGTAGAGGAAGTAAAAGGGGAAATTATTAGATATAAGGAAGAAAATGACAATGGAGAAGTAGATCCGACAATTTTATGGGACACTATGAAAGCAGTAATAAGGGGAAAGATTATTTCATACACAGCATTCATACACAAAAACAGGTTAGAAACATATCAAAGACAAATTAAAGAGTTGAAAAAATTGGAGCAACAGCATAAACAAACAAATATTCCAGAAACATTCAACCTGGTCAAAGAAGCTAGAGGAAAAATATATGAAATCCTGTTGGAGGAGGTAGAAAGGAAAGCTAGATTTACAAAGGGGACATTTTATGAAGGAGGACCTAAAGCTAAAGACCTGGCTAGACGTATAAAGAAACAGCAGGCATTAAGCAATATAAATAAAATAATAGACCCACTGACCAATGAAATTCGATATGAACCAGAAGAAATTCAAAAGATATTTGAGGAGTACTACATAAACTTATATACCCAACCTCCATTGGAGGGGGAGGAGGCCATGAAAGAGTTTTTGGACACATTAGATCTACCAGCAATAGGTAGAAAACAATATGAGATGCTGACTTCAAAAATAACTGCTGAAGAGATAAAAAAATGCAATTAGTCGGGCTAAGTCGGGGAAATCACCAGGAGCAGATAGACTGGGGGCATCTTTCTACAAAACTGTGATTCATTTAATTATAGTCTCAAGACAGGTAAAAAATAAATAAAAAAATAAAAAATATATAAATTTATATATATATAAAAATAAATAAAATTGTCTTGAGCATGTTACCAGAAGTGACACTTCCCATCCGATTTCTGCTGAAATCCAGGTACGTTTGTAAACAGCTCTTTACCTTCGACGACGAGTCTGATAAAGAGATGACACGAGCCTTTCAGGCGTACAGAATCGTTGCAGGTCCAGCACGTCTGAGCCGGTTCTCGTTTACGTTTTCAACGTCTCCTTGGATCCGCTTCGATCATCAGAAAATATGTCAGCTACTGGTTAACTTCAACGCTTGTTCTAAGTGGACTCATAACAGCATGTTATTAGTCCTTAACTGGATGACGTGTCCTTAGCGTGTGACTAAACGTCCATCCAGCTCTTTGGGAAAGTTCACATCTCTTGAAGTTCCCAGCAGACTCTTGCAGACTCTCGCAGACTCTGGCAGACTCTCTGGAACTCCCTGGTTCCTTCAAAACTCTGAAGCGTTCACGGAAGCAAACGCTTTTACTCAAAAATGTTGAGATTAGAACACACTTTCCTCATTGGTCCGTGGGCCAAGAGGAGTGTGAAAACGTGAAGGGAAAAACTCAAGGTTGACAGCAAGTCTGCTTAGATAACAAAGAGGAATGTTTTGGAAAAGTGTCTGAAAGAGAGGAGACATCTCGACGCTACCGAGAGTTTCAGCTGAACTCAACAAAAACAACTCCTGAGCAAGTCAATCTGACACCTCATTCAACTTTGTCATAGATATTTTGAGTAGACACTTTCATTTGGTCAAGCAACACAGTAATACTACATATTAAAAGAATAACAGCATATAACATATATCATGAAAATGACAAAAGTTATTCTTTTGATTACATTAGAATAAAATCAAAGATAGAAATAGTCTCTTTTTGAGTGAATCTGTCCTTTGATTTAAACTAACAAAATAAATTGTGTTAAATGTCTGGTTACTGAAAGGTCAGTAAAGGTAATCTCTGGAACAGTTCAAAAATACACAGGTGTATCAAAGTGGACACGGTCATGCCCACTACATGAGTAACATCGTTTAGGACAGGTAATGTGATTTTTCAACTTTTTCTGAAAAGAAAAAGACAAGTCGGTTCCCTTAAACCAGATGCAGCTTCCGGTGTCACGTGACCTGGTCACATGGCGATCGGTAATCTCAGAGCAACTGACTTAATACACCCATTAAAATCTCAAAAACACCGCGATGAAACAGTCTTTCAAAGATAGTAACGGACGAACAAGCCTGAAACCTGTTTTCCCTGGTAGCTGAAGTGAAAACAAACGAGGAGTGGGCCGTCCCACCCTGCCGACGCCACTTTCAACAGCATAATCGACCAATCACAGTGAAGACAGAACATGTACCGTATTTTCCGGTGTATAGGTCGCACCTTTTTATGGGTTTTTCAAGGCCTGCGACCTATACACCGGTGCAACCTATTTATGGATTTTTTTTCATATTTTTAGACCAATTTTTGGCTGAGTTATGGCCCTTTTTCCCTGTTGCATAAAATGGCGCAGTACCAGTTTCGGCCACCAGGGGGCAGTGCACGTGCAGTACCAGTTTCGGCCACCAGGGGGCAGTGCAAGTGCTGTACCCGCTAGGGGCATGAGTACCGGTACACCAACCCAAGAAGAAGAACGTTTCCAGCTCCTGTGCAAGTAGCGAGGACCTTCTCCTCCTGTGCCCGAAAAAACGCTCCTCTGCTCGGACTGATTCTGTCTGCCTCTGGGCTGGAGGTAGCTTCTGTTAGCTCTGTTTGTTTGCTGTTTGTTAGCAAGATAAGTCAAGAACCACTCAGCGGATTTTTCTGAAACTTACAGAATGGAATCACAGTGTGGACGTTTACAAGTGAGTACCTTTATTAGATGTTTGAGATAAAAAAATAAAAAAACGATCTTTTTGTAGCATGTAGCTTCGAGTGTTAGCTTCTGTATTTGTTATAAATAACATCGAATCCACTCGGTGTATATTTATTTCTGCTTACAGAGTAATTATAACACTCCAATGTACTTAACTATGTCCTGGATGAATCATTTGAGATGAGATTCGATTTTTATTCGTGTCAGAGGCGGACTGGTCTCGTGTTGGCCTTCGTTTTATGTCTGTGTACTTCTGTTAACGTCATAAATAGCTTCAAAACCACTCGGTGTATATTTATTCTGCATACAGAGTGCAATTATAGGAGCTTTAATGTACGTTACTATGGTCTCGAGAAAACATTTGACATAAAATTCAATTTTTTATTCATTTTCTGAGAGACGGACTCCTCTCGTTTTTAGCTTTGTTAGCTTCTGGCAGACATTAGCAGCAGAGCTAAACACTCGGTCCATATTGCCGGGTTGACTCAGCGGTCACGCGGTGCGTCAGCGGTGGATGACGCGTTACGTCGGCGGTGACGTAGGTGCGACCTATACACCCGTGCGACCTATTTATGGATTTTTCCAATTTATTGATAAATATTGGACACTGCGACCTATACAACGGTGCGACCAATACAACGGAAAATACGGTAGTTCTAAACCCAAGTGTTCATGGGTAATGGAGTCTTCTAAACCTTCGTCTCAACACGTCACTCACGTGTGACGCGCCGTCCGAGCGTTGCGTTCACGGACCTCGAGGTCGGTCGAACTTTAGCGTTGAACGGACATTTCAACGTCCTAAAACACTTATAAATATCGCAAAACACCGCGGTTAAGCCAGTCTTCGACGATATCACGTGCATAGAAACGAACAACACAGATAAACTGTCAGAAATGTGTGCAAAAATGAATATCTGACAACCAGCAGTCTACAGAACCAACGTTTTTGAACACGACACACAATGGACCAATCACAGCACTTCTGCAGCCGAATGCCTCGGAAATGCTCACGTTAGCTCTACCCAAAGTTCTTGACACTCTTTCACAAAATAAACGTATAATACACCACAGAAAATACTGCTAATGAGCCCAATCACATTCAAGCTAGCCCCCCCCCCCTCCAAAGAAGGCAGTACGCTAACGGTTTACAACAACGGACTTTACGTCAATCGGAACCGAAGGTCGGAACCCGTCCGGTCCAAAGCTGAGTGGGCTCAACCGAACCTCAGCCAACACATGTTGTAACAGATTATAGGTACAATGGAGTAGCAAATGTGTGAAACAGACTTTCAACAGTAATCCGCAGATGTAATAAAATGAAGCAGAGACGTGACACGACGGTCACAAAATGAAAAATGCATGCAGGTTTCGACACGTTATGCAACGTCTCACAGGCACAGACATTCATTCATCACCAGCAGCTCCAAACATACGTTAAAACTGAAAGGAAAAATAATCCTAACGTGAAATGAGCCGGACAATGCAGCGATTAGCAACTCCCGGACACTCCAGCCAGAACTATTTTATAAGTCCAAAACAAGGATATGAACTATATGCCAACACGTTATGAGCACAGAAACATCAATTTAATCTTTCAGAAGACCTGTACACGGGCCACCAATTGTAATAATATAGATAAATATGTCAGTTTGCTGACTTATCTATAATTTAGATGATAGATTTGAGCAGGTTTAGACTGACACAAATGTATCATCAGTTTTACGGGTTATCAACTTTTTCAGATTAAATCAATAAATCTGTGGCTCAGTGAATGTAATGTAACTTGACAGGAAACATTATTATGTTGACATACCAAAGGCAGAGTCATTTAATAACAAAATCATCAAATTACAATCAAAACATATTTACATAGATTGATCGATCACAACTTATAACTTATATAGAAGAATGAGGATGGACAGAAGACCAGAGTCAGCAGCAAGAAGGAGGTCGTTAGTAATTTTTACTAGGGCTGTTTCGGTGCTATGGTGGGGGCGAAATCCAGATTGAAACTCTTCATAAATGTTGTTGTTGGACAGGTGTGAGTGAAGTTGACTAGCAACAGTTTTTTCAAGGATCTTGGAGATGAAGGGCAGATTGGAGATCGGACGAAGATTACTGAAGTTGGTGAAGTCAAGACCTGGTTTCTTGATGATGGGGGTGATGGCAGCAGATTTGAAGGCTGTGGGAACAATGCCAGAGGTTAGGGAGGAGTGGATGATATTAGTGATGATAGGGAGCAGAGACGGGAGACAGGATTTAACAAGAACTGTGGGAATGGGTCAAGTTGACAGGATGAGGACTTGGACTTGCTGATAATGTCAGCAATGTCATCAGCAGAGGGGAGGGAGAAGACAGAGAAAGGGAGGGAGGGAGGGGGGAGTTCAACATGGATGTTGGGGGCAGTATTTGGACCAAGGTGTTTATGAATTGAAATAATCTTTTCATTGAAATATGACATCAGGGAGTTGCAAAATTCTGTGGAAACCATGTGAGAGGGCAGGGAGTTAGGAGATGAGACAGAACACTGGAGGAGAGAGAACAATGTTTTTGATTTACCAACATTAGAACTGATTATGTCAGAGAAGTAGCTGGATTTGGCTTGAGAGAGAAAGAGAGAGAGAGAGAGAGAGAGAGAGAGAGAGAGAAAATATCACAACATGCTGATGCTGATCTGTTTTCTTGTTGCTGTGTTCATCTGTGACCATCTGCTCATACAGACTCGTGTTCGTGCTGTTGGTTTATAATGATGTTTTTCTATTACATTAGGGCTTAGTGTATTTCTAGTTGATGTTTTTTTCTTAAGTTATATCCTAGATGTTATTACTGTTTTTCTCTTACATTTTGTTGTTGGATGTAACTGGGACCCTGTGTATATAATCTCGTTTCATCACATGTACCACATGCGGTGCAAATGACAATAAAGACACTCTGTCTGTCTGTCTGTCTGTCTGTCTGTCTGTCTGTCTGTCTGTCTGTCTGTCTGTCTGTCTGTCTGTCTGTCTGTCTGTCTGTCTCTCTCTCTGAACCAGCTGAACCAGCTGTTTATCCAAGATGGCCGCGCTCAGACCAGTAGCAGCTTCATGGGCTTCCAGAACATCCCCAGTTTTTAGTAGTTTTAATAGTGTTTTTGTACCTGACTCTGCGCGTTTTTTGCGGGTGAATTATAGCCGAACTGAGCTGTTGAGAATTGGAGCGGATTTACCACAAGGCACAGCTGAAATCAGCAACGAACTCAAATCAGAGCTCGGAAGATTGGATCTGCTTAGATCATCTTTCTGGAAGCAGATGCGCGGAGGAAAGAAGAGAAAGCGATGCTCTCGAGGGAAAAAGCGTGGCTGTCGAGCAGGAATCATGACGAGACTACGAGCAGACGCTAAAACCGGTAAACCCCCGATGCCGGCTTTATTTCTGTCTAACGTGCGCTCGCTCGACAACAAGATGGACCTGCTTCGTCTGAGAGTAACAACGTCGGAGGAGATGAGGAGATGTTCGGTGCTTTGTCTCACGGAAACATGGATCAATGAAGACACTCCTGACTCTGTTTACGAGTTGGATAATAAACTATTTTTCAGAACGGACCGGTGCATCGAGACTACGGGGAAAACGCGAGGTGGGGGTGTCTGCATTTACGTTAACAAAGACTGGTGCACGAACTGTGCCGTTATCAGCAGGATCTGCTCAGCTGCTGTGGAGCTTTTAACAATAAGATGTAGGCCACATTATCTTCCCCGCGACTATTCAGCGATAATAATAAGCAATGTTTACATACCCCCCGATGCTAATGCTAAAGTCGCCCAGGAAGAAATTCATGAGTTACTCACCTCGCTGCAGTGTAAATATCCTGAGGGGTTTTTCATTGTTTCCGGGGACTTCAATCACGTGGATTTACGTGCCATCCTTCCAACCTTCAATCAGCACGTTTTCACAGAAACACGAGGAAATAAGACATTAGACCAGGTCTACACGAATGTGAAGGGGGCGTACACGGCGAAGCCACGCCCACCGATCGGGGCTTCCGACCATCGCTCCCTGCTATTGGTCCCTAGACAGCTACCCCCACTCAGACGTGCGATGCCAGAACAAAGAGTGATAACATCGTGGCGCCAAGATAGTTCCCCCATGCTAAGAGACTGCTTTGAAAACACAAACTGGTCTGTCTTCAAAGAGGCAGCTACGAATGGAAATTCAATTGACCTGGAGCTTTATGCTTCCTCTGTCCTGGGTTACATCAGTACATGTGCTGAAAATGTATCCATAAGAAAGTGTGTTAAATTTTACCCCAATCAAAAACCCTGGCTAAATAAGGATGTCCGCACCCTGCTGGCAGCCAGGGACACTGCATTCAAGTCTAAAGATACTGAGGAGTTGAGAAAGTGCAGGAGAGAACTGGATGATGGCATAAAGAAGGCCAAAGCCGCGTATGCACAGAGGATCGAGGGACAGTTCACCTCACATGATCCAAGGAGCATGTGGCAGGGCATCAAATGCTTAACAGACTACAAGGGCAAAAGCAAACAATGCCCCAGGGACCCATCCCTGCCTGATGCCCTCAATAAGTTTTATGCACGTTTTGATGATCCAAACAGACCAACTAGCACCAGACTCACCTCATCACCAGACGAGGAGCACCTCAAAGTGACCGCAGCAGAAGTGAGAGGCAGTCTCAGAAGGATCAACCCTCATAAAGCTACGGGTCCAGACAACATCCCAGGGAAAGTTCTGAAGGAATGTGCGGACCAGCTCTGTGAGGTGCTGGCTGACATCTTCACCACCTCACTTGCACTGGAGTCAGTTCCCACCTGCCTGAAGACCGCCACCATCATCCCAGTCCCAAAAAGCTCCACAGTGACTGGTCTGAATGACTATAGACCGGTGGCCCTCACCCCGATAGTCGCTAAATGTTTTGAGAAACTGGTCATGTCCCACATCAAGACAGCCGTCAACATCAACGAGGACCCTCATCAATATGCATATCGTGAGAACCGATCAACAGAGGACGCCATCTCCTCCGTGGTCCACACTGCTCTCACCCACCTGGATCAGAAGGACTCATACGTGCGTCTGCTCTTTGTGGACTTCACATCTGCCTTCAACACCATGATCCCCCAAACTCTGATAGACAAACTATCCACACTTGGACTAAGCCCCTCTATTTGTAACTGGGTCTTAGACTTCTTAACAGACAGACCACAGTCCGTGAAGATCCACAACTTCTCCTCCTCCACCATCACCCTCAGCACTGGCTCTCCTCAGGGATGTGTGCTGAGCCCTCTTCTGTTCACTCTGCTCACATATGATTGTATAGCCACACATCCAGGCTGTCATATTGTTAAGTTTGCAGATGATACAGCTGTGGTGGGATGCATCACAGATAATGATGAATCCAGCTACAGACAGGAGGTGGAACATCTGGAGAGCTGGTGCAAAGAGAACAACCTTCACATGAATGTGAAGAAGACGAAGGAGATGATTGTGGACTTCAGAAGGAACAAACACACCCACACCCCACTGTATATAGGTGGATCTGCGGTGGAGGTGGTCTCCAGCTACAAATACCTGGGTGTACACTTGAATGATAACCTCAGCTGGAGCAATAACACCACCAGCCTGATCAAGAAAGGTCATCAGAGACTCTACTTCCTCAGACGGCTGAGACGAGCCGGTCTGAGAAGCCCAGTCCTCACCTCGTTCTACAGGTGTGCAGTGGAGAGCGTCCTGTGCTCCAGCATCAACGTGTGGCATGGAGGCTGCACAGTTGCAGAGAGAAAAGCTCTGCAGAGAGTGGTGAAGGCTGCACAGAAGTCTGTGGGAGTCAGTCTCCCCACCATCACAGACATTTACACCTCCAGATGCAGAAAAAGAGCCACCTGCATCATGAAAGACCTCACTCACCCAGCACACTCACTCTTTGCACCACTCCCCTCGGGACGGAGGTTGAGGAGCATCAAATGTAGAACCACTAGACTGAGAAACAGCTTCTACCCTGAGGCTGTCAGACTCATGAATAAATAAATAATAAGAATAAACACTGCAAAATGTCACATCATACTGATACTGTACTGATCTGTTTCTTGTTGCTGCGTTCATCTGTGACCATCTGCTCATGTTCGTGCTGCTGTTTATAATGATGTTTTTCTACTACATTAGGGCTTAGTGTATTACTAGCTGATGTGATGTCTCTCTTAGTTAATCCTAGATGTTATTATTGTTTTTCTCTTGCATTTGTTGTTGGATGTAACTGGGACCCTGTGTACATAATCTCGTTTTCAACACATGTACTACATGCGGTGCAAATGACAATAAATTCTCTCTGACTCTGACTCTGACTCTGAAGTCGAGTCAGTAATGACTGGCTCAGACCTTCATAAAGTGAAGTACAGTAGTCCAGATAAGTTGTGATGAAAGCATAGATTAAAATCTCAAAATGATGTTGTGACAGAAAAGGTTGGACCATGGCCAGTTGTCTCAGATTAAAGGGGACCACAGATAGTTTTTTATTTTATTTTTATGGTATGTCTGTGGGCTATCCTGACAATGTTCATTCAATTTAATACACAAAATAATTCTTAGATAATCAATTATACCCTTTTTAATTCTGCCATTTTTAACTTTCGTTTTGAACGACTGGTTTATGATAATGAGCTGTCATAGCCACGCCATTCAAAGATCTGTTTACATGAACTCCGCCCTCTGTAACAGCCAGCTTCAAAGCAGCTCTGCGCCGTGATGGACAGAGAGCAACAGCTACAGGACAGATGCACGTGACGTGCAGCAGGTCCTCGGATGGATGGATGGACGGATGGATGATGGAAGGATAAAGCTTGGACCTCAGTCAGTAAAGAATCCATCTGTCTGGGTTCAGGAAGGCAGGATGTTTGATGGAGCTGACGTGGAGCCAGGAGGACGCAGCTGCTCTGAGCGCTGCACCTGTTACCTGCTCAGGAGTTGACAGAACTCTTCAGCGACGCAGAGGATGAAGAATTCAATGAGTTTGAATAAAAATAAATAAATAATTTTTTTTGGTGTTTATCTTGTCACATTTTAAAGAGATGAAGGTTGTTGCACCATGTTGGTAACATGTAGTAACAAGTAACAAGGAGAAGTTGACCAAGCTAAATTCACATGCCTGAATAGGTCAGTGGAAACTGCGTTGGTTTTCCGTCCCAAACCTTTTGGGTTCAATTCCCACATGGTACGGGTTTTTTTTATATTCTTTCCAGATTAAAAAATCACAAGAAAACTATTTACAAAACAACAAGAAATAAAACAATACATGAAATGAAAGGAAGCAGAAGAAGAAAATAATCTTATCTGCCCCTTCTCAAACAATTTTTTTTTTCAAACACTCTTTTATCGGATAAAAAAAGTAGAATGTATTAACAGGCATATTAACTCCTTTTTTTATCCAATAAAAGACAAATGTAAAATTAGTTGTTTGAATCGAGTGTTTGAAAAAAAAATAGTTTGAGAAGGGGCAGATAAGATTATTTTCTTCTTCTGCTTCCTTTCATTTCATGTAGTTGTTTTATTTCTTGTTGTTTTGTAAATAGTTTTCTTGTGTTTTTTTAATCTGGAATGAATAAAAAATAAATAAAAATAAAAACATTGTACCATGTGGGAATTGAACCCATAAGGTTTGGGATGGAAACCCAACGCAGTTTCCACTGACCTATTCAGGCATGTGAATTTAGCTTGGTCAACTTCTCCTTTAAACGAACCGCCCCTCATAAAATTCTGGCTACGCCCATGTTTTATACTGAAGTGGGTTGAGCCTAACCAGGGGTTGCTAGGTGAGGGGCTGGACTCAGGTTTGAGGTGGGTTGTGGCTGCGGTTTGTGACGTCACAAACCGCAGGATTTGAAAACGAAGTGTTTCTATCAAAGATAAATAAATATACTTAGAGTAAATAAACCACTGGGTGCATTTTTTTGGCCCTAGGACTGTTTTTTTATGAAGTACATACCCTAAGTTGAGTAAAAAAAACATTAAAAAGTGAATTTTGCATCTGTGGTCCCCTTTAAAAACTAGACTTGATCACTGATTTAATCTGTGTATCAAGTTTAAAATCATTGTCCAGCCTCACACCCAGGTTAGAAGCTGTCTCTGTCAGATGTTTTGTTAAAGGACCCAGATCAGCATGAACTTCGGAACCATCACTGGGCTTAAACAACAAGACCTCTGTCTTTTTCTTATTGAAATGTAAAAAGTTCTGTGACATTCATGCTCTGACTTCTGCCATACATTCCAGGAGTTGGTTCTCGGAGTACTGTTTGTCTTGTGTTAATGGAAGATAAATTTGGCTGTCATCAGCATAAAAATTAAAAGAAATGTAATGTTTCTGGAGAATATATCCCAGATGGAGTAAATAAAGGGAAAACAGAAGGGGACCAAGTATAGATCCCTGAGGTGCTCCATGTGAGAGGTGCTACGGAGCAGGATTCCACAGAATCAATAGGCATGCAGAAGCTTCTTTGTAAGTTCATTCATTCATTCATTCATTCAACCTTTATTTATACAGGCTAGCCTCGTTGAGTCACGGGGACTCATTTACAAGAGGGACCTGTCTCACTCACACCAAACAACCATCCACTCTCACACTCACACCTAGGGTCAATTTAGAGTCACCAATCAGCCTAACAAGCATGTTTTTTGGTCTGTGGGAGGAAACCGGAGTACCCGGAGGAAACCCACGCATGCACGGGGAGAACATGCAAACTCCACCCAGAAAGGCCCCGGACCGGGATTTGAACCGGCAACCTTCTCGCTGAGAGGCAGCAGCTCTACCAGTTGTGCCACCGTGCTGCAAGTAAGTAATTTAAGTAATTAAATACTGTACTTACTTGGGCACATTTCAACTGAGATATTGATCTTTACATGCTAACTGAAACGATTGTGTCAGTGAGAGGCGTACGGTGGGCGGCAGGTGAAAACAAGCTGCAAACAACTAAACACATAGCAAACTGTTAAAACACATTGCAAACACATGAATGATGCAGACTCCAAAACAAACAAACAAAAAAATGCAACAGAAAAATGCTGCAAAAGGAAAAACATGCAATGACAGAAAATAAAAGAAACATTCAAGCAAAAAAAATTAATGCAAAGGAAAAATGCTGCAAATACAA
>JBBPBX010021598.1:0-17783 GCA_038048925.1 Garcialebias charrua | reverse complement strand
CCCCACCCCCGGAGAACTTTTCTATGAACGTTATCGGAGGCCGGCTGGTTACATCTCCGAACTGTTTGCTATCTGGAATGTCTCATGGACAGAAATCTCACTGCCTCAGTCTCAAAATGCAACATGTGATTGTCTTAAATGTGCTTCTGGTACAGTTTTTTCTGATGTCTCATATGGTGTCATGAAAGACAAAATGTGATATACCTTTTTTTAATACCAATGTTGTGACCCTCATGGTTATTTCCTTGTTTTCACACCTTTGACCTTCATCCCGATACGGATGGGAGAGACCGTGCTGAAGAACATAATGTGATATGATATCTCATGTTGTCTGATAGCAGCAGCTTCACACACTCGCCCCCTTCAGGATGACTGTGCGTACATATTCACGCTGTACTGGTACAAACTTGTGCAATGTTAATAAAAGTACTCTGACTCTCTGACTCTGACCCTTCTTAGGAATCAAGGAGTCAGGATTATGAACTACCTGGATAACCTCCTGATTCTGGCCGGAAGCAGAATACAGGCCCAGTCACACTCCTGTAGGGTGATTTCTCACCTGGAGTCTCTCGGTTTTGTCATAAACCTACAAAAGAGTGACCTAACTCCATCGCGGATTACCGTATTTCTAGGAGTACAGGTCGACACCATCCGGTACAGAGCATGGCTCTCGAAGGAACGAGTTTCTTCGATTCGCCATTGCCTGACAAAGTTTAAACTGGATCAGCGGGTCCCCCTGAAAACATGCCAACGCCTTTTAGGTCTCTTGGCGGCAGCCATACCCTGTGTGCCACACGCATTGCTGAAAATGCAGGCCTTGCAAGTGTGGCTAAACCAACAGACACAACCTACCCTGCCTGGTCGAACAGGAAAGGTCAGAATAGATTCAGAGTGCCTGAGGGCCCTGGAACCTTGGAGAGACTTGTCTGTTTTCGCGGAAGGGGTCCCGCTAGGTAGAGTGTCATCTCGTGTGGTCATCACGACGGACGCCTCAAAAACAGGATGGGGGGCAGTCTGCAGAAATCAGAATGCCCGAGGCCTTTGGAATGAACAGGAAGCGAGATTACATATCAACTTCCTGGAATTGTTGGCCGTATTCCTGTCAGTGGAATACTTTTTTGGCAGAGGTCTGATTGCAGGACAGCACGTCTTGGTGAAATCAGATAACAGGACCACGGTGTCCTTCATCAACAGGGAGGGAGGGACAAGATCCCAAGCCCTCCTCGGCCTGACGCGGAAGTTGCTCACATGGTGTGCTCCGAGAATATTGTCGCTCAGGGTGACTCATGTTCCCGGTTAATTGAATTATGGAGCAGATGCCCTCTTGAGAAGGCCTCTCTTGGCGTCAGAATGGAGACTGAACCCATGAGTCGTGGAACAGGTCTGGTCACAATTTGGAAGAGCCTCAGTGGACTTGTTCGCTTGCAGAGCTAGCTCACAGTGTGACCTTTACTTCTCTTTGAAGGAAACAGATGCACCGTTGGGAATGGATGATCTGGCCCATGATTGGCCAGCAGGGGTGCTGTACAATGCGTTTCCACCTGTCCCTCTGATCCAGGTGACACTGGAACGTGTATGTCAGGGAGCCCTCTCCCTGATACTGATAGCCCCCAGGTGGCCGCAGAAACCGTGGTTCCCGGAATTTATCTCAATGTTATCAGGGATACCATGGCAGTTGCCTTCCAACAGGGACCTGCTGACTCAGGCACGTGGGCAGCTTCTGCACCCACGTCCGGAGCTGTGGCAGCTTTCAGCCTGACCACTAAAGGGAACTGGCTGAGGGCCTAAGGTTGGATCGTTTTTCTAAAAAAAATATAATAAATAAACAACAACAAACAAACAGCAACAACATACACAAGGGAGTCCCTTGGTGTTTATGTTTATTTGGGAGATGTTCAGTGGAAGGGTTCCCCTCTCCCTAACTGGTCTCCAACATCAGTATGGGCCCCCTTTTTTGACAGTCCTAGTAAGTTGTCTGTTCAAGGAGCAGATGAGGGACTCGTGTGTGCCCCTTGTATATATGAAATTCTTCCCCTGGGGACCTGGAAGGTTACCCTGTGCTTAAACTGGGTTCTTTACCTCCACATTGCCATCTGGTTGCCAGTGGCATAAGGGGTCCCTTGCCCTTTTCCTCCTGTCTCTCAAAATCTCCAGGGAAAAAGGAGACGATGGGTAATTACTAATTACACTAGCGTAGCACGCTTGTGCTGTCTCTGGCTGGTGTTTCATCTATGTGTCCAATGGTAACATCAGGTTGATGTTTCTACATGTGGCGTTTTTCTTCTCAGGCTGTGCTCTCCACATACATTGTAGAGAGCGGCTGGGAAATGCCTGTCAAATTAAGGCAGATGTTCTCACGTGCATTTTGCTGAGCATTTCAAGGGCGTGAATGGATTACGTTCCCATAGCATCTATGTTGTGGAGCACAATTTCCCATAGCATCTATGTTGCACATCGTTCCCTTCCTTCAGGGAACATGAGTTATGGTGCATAACTTTCAGGTTTGGTTGCTGATCCTGGCGGTTTTCCTGCAGGGCCATTTGCTTTCACGGGTGTCTTGTTGGGTTTTTTTGCTCATGATTCTGGACTTTTTAATGTACTTTTACCACATTCTTCTGAGGTTCTTCTGGCATTTCATCCTTCTGAAGAAGTCCTTTGGATGAAGGAAAAAATGTCTCAGCAAATAGCTCAACAAAAAAAAAAGGAATTGCCCAGATGACCTGACTGAACATTGTTGGATTTATTTACCTGGATCATTGAGCATGAACTTTGGCATTCTTCTGAGGCTTCGCATCATCTTCGTCACCCTCATTGTCATCTTCATTGCTGATATTATCAAGTGATATGTGATATTATTTAGGCAGCAATGGTAATATTGATATCAATTTTGTTTTTAAATCAAATCAAACCTGATACATTTTTCATGTTTTAATTGCTTTAAACTGTGATTTTTCTTTTTCCCCAGAAGTACCACTCTGTCAGAATCTCATACCAGCCCATGTTTACTTTCTACTTTGCATTTTAATATTATTTGGATTGCCATCAAGAAGCCTCAACCATCCTCAAAGATCTCCCCTCTACACTTTTATACGTCATGACCTGCCTGCATTGTGTTTAAAATAGACACTTTCCCTCAACCTCTCCCTCATTTCTCCAGCTGTTATTTCACATCTCCAGCAGAAAGTCTTCGGCTATGAAGTGTGTGCCGCACATTCTCTGAAACATATCACCCCACAGGTGTGAACACAGCTATTCTGAGATAGAGTGCTCTTATGGGAGTTTACTTTCCACTTGTCAGAAACACTATATTTAAGTGCTGGATGTTTTAAGTTGTCTCACATAAAACAGAAGGAAAATAATCCTTATATACTAATGTATGGTAGCTTAACTAACATTTTTGTTTTTGCATCACAAAAGGTGTTTAACAGTAAAACAATATATTGAGCTTCCTGTTCAAATAATAAACTAGGGATGGGACCGATCCGGTATCGGCCTCCGATACCAGCATAATTTACGTATCGGATTTTCCAATCCAACCTGCCGATATTTCCGATCCACGATGCACGTTGGCTTCAAGCTATTGAACAGATTTCCTGAACAGAGGCGTGTCTCATGAACCCAGAGTAATAAGACCCGCCTCACATTCAGGAAATCCATTTCATAGTTTGCAGCCAGCTACAACGTGCAGTAGCACTGTGTCTAACAGCTAGCCAACTTTTCATCGTAAAATGTCTGCTGTGTTGAAGTATTTTACACTAAACACTGCAAGACAGCAACGTGCAATGTCTGCGGAGCCATAGCGCCACATTAAACTGCGGTCAAGTTAGTTTTACATAGGACATTCGAGCTCCGGGGCTTCAGCGGGACGCCACTCGCAGAACTGAAACACAGGCATCCCGACCAGGCCAGCCGCGTCCCCGTCTCGGTGGAGGGACAGGCTGAGAGCGGTTGACCAAAATCAGAGCACCCGCCCCAGATTGAAAAAGAAAAACACACTGATGAAGCCACGGAGCTCAAACGTTTACTGAGAAGTTGCTAAACTTCATTGTATTTAATGACCAATCACTATCAGTTGTAGAAAATGAAAGATTTTGCAGCTTGATACTTGCAGCCAAGATATTGTTTACCCTCCAGGAGATATTTATCAGTACAACAGTAGAGAATCATAAAAAAGCATATTAATTAAAAATATCAAGAAAACTATTTAAAAAAATGAAACATAAACAGCTACATTATAAAGCAATGTAAAATACTGTACTAAAAACAGGAACATATCTGTGTTGGTTTATGCCAAGAACTTAGCAGATGTAAAGCTATTTAATATTTTATTTAAATAATTTATTCATTCATTTAAAAGAGACAAAATAAAACAAATTCATAATAAAGAAAACATTGAATGAAAAGAGTGCAGAAAGAAGAAAAAAATATTATATCACCCCAGTATTTAAAAGAATATATAAAATAACTTTAAACAATCACTTAAATTAATCACTTTAATATCCACGTTAAAGCTAGGAATAAAAAACACATTTTGTGTTATCAGAATTTAATCGTAACTTTGAAACTTATCCAACATTAATAAAACTTACCTCAAGTTGCCTTTTTGGACGTGCATGCATATATGTGTACACATTGTACTTGAGAGGAGATTATTACAGCCTCATATAAAATCAGTGATGATGATGATATCGGAACTGGATCGGTATCGACCGATATCCAGATTTAAGTATTGGGATCGGATCGTAAGTAAGAAAATGTGGATCGGTGCATCCCTATAATAAAGTAGGGATGGGGCAGATCCGATCCAGTATCGGTATCGGTATCCGATACCAGCATAATTTAAGTATCGGATATCGGATCCAACCTGCCGATATTTCCGATCCAGCTTCAAAGAGCACTTGTGTTCCATCATATTCTGTGACTGCCGTCTTAACATTATGTGAGTTAAAACCAATGAAGACACTCACAACAGGAAACTCACAAACTTTAACAGTATAGTCTTTATAGTATAGAAAACATTCCAAAATACACATAACTTTATAGTCTCAGTACAAATATTTCATTATACAGATTCACATACCTGAACAGTATCGGATCGGAAAAGTATCGGTATCGGTCGATACCCAGTTCTTAAGTATCGGTATCGGATCGGAAGTGAGAAATGTGGATCGGTGCATCCCTATAATAAAGTACAGTTTATAACCCTAAAAATAGTTGTGACATTTTGCAAAAGCTGTAAAAAACAATGTGCAGTGAGGTAAGTCACATTTATTTTATTTTAGTTTAGATTATACTGCTCATTTTCAGTCATTTTAATAAAATATGTACAGTTTCAAAACAAAATGCAATAATTTTCAATCAGATTACAAAAGATAATTACAAATAATATGAATATGTTTACCCTTTTGATCATATTTATATATTCTTCGTTTGTTGGAGCTTACTGTGCATCATTTCAATGGTTTTTATTATTTACAACAAAAAATATACTTTTTTTTTAAGCCAGTGTTACTTTGAACCTAAGATAAACTGAAGGGTGTTTATTGTGAAACCATCCATCCATCCATACATACATGCTTTGTACATACATACATACATACATACATACATACATACATACATACATACATACATACATACATACATACATACATACATACATACATACATACATACATACATACATACATACATACATACATACATACATACATACATACATACATACATACATACATACATACATACATACATACATACATACATACATACATACATACATACATACATACATACATACATACATACATACATACATACATACATACATACATACATACATACATACATACATACATACATACATACATACATACATACATACATACATACATACATACATACATACATACATACATACATACATACATACATACATACATACATACATACATACATACATACATACATACATACATACATACATACATACATACATACATACATACATACATACATACATACATACATACATACATACATACATACATACATACATACATACATACATACATACATACATACATACATACATACATACATACATACATACATACATACATACATACATACATACATACATACATACATACATACATACATACATACATACATACATAAGATGCTCACAAGTCATTTTTTGCAAGTCCAAGTCAAGTCTCAAGTCTCTGATCTCAAGTCCAAGTCAAGTCTCAAGTCTCTGATCTCAAGTCCAAGTCAAGTCTCAAGTCTCTGATCTCAAGTCCAGTCAAGTCCAAGTCAAGTCTCAAGTCATTGATCTCAAGTCCAAGTCAAGTCTCAAGTCTCTGATCTCAAGTCCAAGTCAAGTCCAAGTCAAGTCCCTAATATTTGAGTGACACCGTGAATGAATGTATGCTATTCATTCGCAAACAATGGACATTAAATGTCTCTCCTTTTAAAAATATCCAGGTTAACATTAGATTAACACACTGACGCTAAGCTTGTTTGTAGCAGCTGCTAACAACCTTTTAGGCAGTGACTACACGTTACAGCTTATTTTTATCTGAATGTAGAGGCCAAAACATTACATTAAATGTCTCTCCTCAATTCAATTCAGTTCAGTTTATTTATACTGTATAGCTCCAAGTCACAAGTTGTCTCAGGGCACTGAACAGAAACAATCAAATATAAAAATAATAAGTTAACAGAAACTTTAATATAAAAATAACAAGTTAACAGAAACTTTAATATAAAAATAATGGTAACACTATTTATCTGAGGAGACTGCTTTGAGTTTAACTCCATGTTATAAAAAAGCTACAGTAGTTAGCCAGAGTTATTTCAGGATGACTACTTACTATGAATTTCTCACAGGGCAGAGAGCCAACATGGAGGACTCACCAACATATACAGTATTATTATTATTATTATACATATAATATTGTCCAGTGTCTGATGCTGCAGTCATGTTACTGAGCTCCCACTGATGGGCTAACCTGGTTCCACCACAGCAGCAGGATCTTCAGACAGAACGGCTGGTGGGATGTCCTGGTATCTGCAGCCCTCTCTCCATTTGTTTCTTCATGGACATGGAGCTGTGACATTATGTTGTGCCTCTTCCTCAGCAAAAAGCTCCTCCAGTGGAGACTTTCTGGACAGACTGCAGGAAGTTCCTAAACAAACAACAGGTTTATCAGTATTATCAGTAAAAAGAGATTATTAAATCATTTTTAAGACTGAGAATGTGTACAATTATTAGCTCTGTTGTTATTGCCTAACTAACCTATTCAATAATTCTTCAAACTGTGACATTCACTCATAATGGAATGAAAGAGAACATAAACAGAAATTATATAATAATGAAAACTAGAGACATTAAAACATTTTAAAAGACACAGAGAACTTTAAATGAATTAAGAATGTTAATATGTTGGAACACCGATTCTGTTTATAACTTTTATGGACAGAATTTCTAGGCGCAGCCAAGGTGTTGAGAGGATCCGTTTTGGTGGCCTTAGAATCGCTTCTCTGTTTTTTGCAGATGATGTGGTCCTATTGGCTTCATCAGCTCGTGATCTACAGCTTTCGCTGGAGCGGTTTGCAGCTGAATGTGATGCGGCCGGGATGAGGATCAGTTCCTCCAAATCCGAGGCCATGGTCTTGAGCCGGAAAAGGGTAGCGTGCCCTCTCCGGGTCGGGGAGGAGGTCCTGCCCCAAGTGGAGGAGTTTAAGTATCTCGGGATCTTGTTCACGAATGAGGGAAAACTGGAGCGTGAGATCGATAGGCGGATAGGTGCAGCGTCCGCAGTGAAGCGGGCGCTGTACCGGTCTGTCGTGGTGAAGAGAGAGCTGAGTCAAAAGGCAAAGCTCTCAATTTACCGATCGATCTACGTTCCCACCCTCATCTATGGTCATGAGCTTTGGGTTATGACCGAAAGAACGAGATCTCGGATACAAGCGGCTGAAATGAGTTTTCTCCGCAGGGTGTCTGGACTCTCCCTTAGAGATAGGGTGAGAAGCTCGGTCATCCGGGAGGGACTCGGAGTAGAGCCGCTGCTTCTCCACATCGAGAGGAGCCAGTTGAGGTGGCTCGGGCATCTGGTTAGGATGCCTCCTGGACGCCTCCCTGGTGAGGTGTTCCGGGCATGTCCCACCGGGAGGAGACCCAGAGGAAGACCCAGGATACGCTGGAGGGACTATGTTTCTCGGCTGGCCTGGGAACGCCTTGGGATTCCCCCAGAGGAGCTGCTCCAAGTGGCTGGGGAGAGGGAAGTCTGGGCCTCCCTACTTAGGCTGCTACCCCCGCGACCCGACCCCGGATAAGCGGAAGAAAATGGATGGATGGAATAAGTGTTGGATTTGAGTGCAATGTAAATGCAATCCATGGTTGAATTGAATCCACATCTGAAAAGGGATGCAACCTTTTCACAACATATGCTGTAACTGTTTTGTGGCACTCGGTTACACTGACGTATTTACCTTGGACAGTCACTGGTGAACACTGTGAAGCCATTTCAGGTCGTTTGTCTAAGAAAAAAAAACGAGCTAACGTTAGCATCGTGTTTGTATTTGAGCTGACTTACCGCTTTAAGCGGAGTATAACTTGTTAGCTGCCTTAATGTTGGTATGAGATTAGTTTATAGTTTATTTATTTACCTGATGGAGCCGAAGAGGTAGCGATTAGCGAAAAGTTCGGCGGAGCGTTTTGCAGACGGACCACTCTGTACTTCCGGTCGGATACGAAGCGAAAATAATCCGGTGGAGCGCGTCAAAGACGGGACACTATTTTACTTCTCCACCCTCCTTTGCATGATAGAAAATTATTGCAAGTGCTGCACTGACCTGACTGGTCATTTTATTAATTAGTACGCTTTCGATCCCGGAGGCACACTTCCGGTGGATTCTTCTTCGTTGGTTTTCGGCGGCGGCTACTTCTGGTCGGCTAACTAAACTAGCATCGAACATTGGAATCGCAAATTAATATTTTGAACGATTTCGGGAAACCCGGACAGTTAGTCCCGGTTCTGAACGATTCTCGATGCCCAACCCTATTCACGAGTCTCAAATGGCGAGTCCGAGTCGAGTTGGAAGTCTTTTGAATGCAAGTCCGAGTCGAGTCTGAAGTCTCTGTTTTTGCGACTTAAGTGCGACTCGAGTCCGAGTCCCAAACTCGAGTCCCTATCTCTGATACATACATACATACATACATACATACATACATACATACATACATACACACATACACACATACACACATACACACATACACACATACACACATACATACATACATACATACATACATACATACATACACATACCTCCAAGATCAGCTTTAATGAATGAAAAACAAAACAATATAAAAAATAAAAGAGCTAAAGGCTGGTTTTCCTCTCAGTTGTCATTTATTATTATATTATTATTGATATTCGTTCTGCAGAGTCCATGCAGTCCTTTAAATCTTGCCTAAAAACTTTTTTTTTTGTGTTGTTTTTTGTTTTGTTTTGTTTTTTTTGCTCTGGCTTTTAATTCAAGTTTTTTATTTATTTTTTTCATCTGAACCTCTTAGGTTGTTAGCTTTTTGTGTTAGTTTGTTCTTAGTCCATTTTATCAAACTTGTGTTTTTAATGTTTGATAGTTTTATTTTATTGCTGATTAACTGTTTGTGAAGCACTTTGGTCGACATAGTTGCTTTTAAATGTCCTATATAAATACAATTGACATTGATATTGAAATGTAGGTATAAAACCACCCTAAGCCACATATGCTCTCACAAGCAGCCTAATAAGCTGACCTGATCCCGTTTTGTTATGTGTTTTTATGCAGCCTTTCAGTATTGTGGGTTTTCAGGAAGAGTGGTGATAACTGATCATTCATCAGCTAGTAGTACCCTGACATATAACATATGTATCATACATAACCCTTCCTTAATTCCACTCTCTTCATAATAGTAGCAGATGGACTCTGTGGTGGCATTTGCATGAGCCCAGTTACCGGTAGTTAAAAAAAAATTCACAACAGCCAGTTTCGATTGTGCTGTCAAATGGTTCATTGCTGGTGGTTTATTGCTTTTTTATTTTTCCAGCATGCTGGTCGCATTCACCTCTTGTCATCAGAAACAGCTTCCCCTTTTACACGTGTTTCAGCTCTTTGAATACCTTAGTTGTTTTCTCTGAGGCATATCAACATTGACTTCCTGTTCTGCCTCTGTGGAGTAAATACAGGATACCAATGTGCAAAAAAGTAACATCAAGTCTGTGTTAAACATGTGGACACAATTAAAATGTTTTCAATTTCAGTCTACCAAGGTTGACTTAGGTCTTCTGGACAGGTTCTTCTTTGTTGAGATGAAGCTGTTTCTGATCAGCAAAGAAACCATCCAGAGGACCTGGCATGCATTGAGCTAGTTTGGTTTGTTAGTTCCATGTACGAAGGTGTTAAAAACAACAATCAGAACTGGCAAAGACAGCACAACAACATTTGAGATTAAAGTTGGCGTTCATCAGGGTTCGTGTCTCAGCTCACTGTTTTTATTGCCTTGATGGATGCAGTTACTGAGCTTATTAGGAGAGAAGTGCCGTGGAATATGTTGAATGCAGATGACCTAGTTGTACCTGGCTATTCAGAAGTTAATCTCCAAGATGGTTTCAAACCGTAGCAGCAGGCATTTGAGTGAAAAGATCTGAAAATGAACACAGCCAAAACAGACACCATCTGCTCAAAAGCTAACAAGACCATAACAATTACTGATAATAGAGGAAATGTACTGAAGCAGGTCAAAATGTTCAAGTATCTGTGGTCGGTCATGAATGCCAAAGGAAGCTGTGGAGAAGACGTTAAATTCAGAATTGGTGCGGTGCGGCAAAAATGGAAGGAGCTGACAGGAGTGCTTTGTGACCAAAGGACGCTGATTCATATAAAAGGGAAAGTGTACAAGATGATGGTGCGCCCAGTCTTGCTTTGTGGAGATGAGGTATGGATTTTAAATAGAAAGGAAGCGGAACTCATAGAAGGAACATGAATGCAGATGCTATGTGGGATTCTTGGAGTATCCCTCACCGATAGACGGCGAAATGACAATATCAGAAAAACTATTGTCATGGCATCACAGATAAGATACAGGAATCAAGAATGAGCTGGTATGGACATGTGCAGCAAATGGAAGGTGGCAACAAGGTAAAAAGGCTGTTAAATGCAGAAGTTTTCGTTTAATGAAGCAGGGGATGACAGAAGAAGAGGTAGATGGACTTGATCCAGACAATGCATGAAACAGAGCAAAATGGAGAAGAAGAATCCATGTGGCTGAGTGTCCATCAGAATAGTTTTAAAATTAACTGCAAGGCTTAGTGTTCCTTGAAAAAAAGCATAGTTCCCATCATTGTCCATGTCACAGTTTTAAGAGGATCGTATTTTTAGAAAGAAAAAATAAAAGAAGTTATAGCTGTTTTGGTCAACCCCTCCAAAAAAGAACAAAACACTTTAATATGCAACGTTACACATTGTGTGATGTGGTAGCACTTCAAGTCTGTGTTGTGATTGACAATCAGACACCACAACACCAACTTTGGCTGAATATATTTAAAATTGACTGTTATGGTGATTTTTAGGTTTACAAGCATCCGTGAGCTGTGGCAGCCATGTTGAATTGGGTTGGCTCCAAAAGTCAATCGTTGTAGATCCTCATCCAATGATTACTTTCTGTTCAAATTGTGATTCAGTGCCGTATTCACTACAAATAAAGCACACATCAATCTTCCCCTACACAATTGTTTTATCTTTAAGCTCAGCTCAAACTAAACACTGACGTAAAAAAAAAACAATCATACTGAATGCAGTAATTGCAATGCTCACTCGTAAAACGCATGCATCTCTCTTGAAGCATCGTCTCCTGTTCAAGCAAAGGGTTTTCCTGGTTCAAACATCCTCTGCAGTGTTCTAGGTGTTGACAAACCCATATGGCACGTCACTAATCTTGATGGATGGCCACCACTGTGAACACTTTTCTCTCCCTGAAGAGAACGGTGAAACATAAGGGATCGTTTCACCAAAATAATGGAAGAAAACTATCTTCCACAGTAATTTGTTTCTTATCTATTATAAAACACGTTATTGCTTCTGCCATTCTCCTGTCGAGAACATTATGCAAGGAGTGTTTACTTTCCAAACGCACAGCAGTGCAGAGCGCCCATAAAAACGCCTGTACTCGCACAGCGAGCTATTCTTAGGGCTCCCCTCAGAGCCACTATCTAATTGGGGCCTTGGTTGTCCTATCGGGGAAGTGATGCTCTCTACGCAGTCTTTTATGAGGGATGGGAGTGACTGAGACTTGATGTTTGGGTGTCTGTTGTGCGGCATGTCCCGGGACTCCTGCTCATCGGTGAGGGCTTCATTAGACGAGGATGGGAGGTGGCTGCAGAGACGTAACAGCTGTTTAGCTAACCACTTGCTTTGTTAGCCAGCCTTCTCCGTATGCTTAACTGCCTAAATCTGTCCCCTAGCTGCTAATAGAATGCTCATTAGGAGCGGAGAGGGAGACGGTGAAACAGCGCCACTGTGCTATAAGCTGAGCTTTTCCTCCTCTCCCTCTGGCCTCTATTAAAAAGCTGTACAGAGTAAACCTTCCCTGTAGATCTGCCATGTACCCAGCCCTTGTCGCCCTTTGACCCTGATCCTCAGGGAGAGACAGGAGGCACATGGGTACCGAGGTTCTCCTCGGAGGCAGACACCAGCATCTGCCGTATCAAATCGTGTTCCTCGCTACAAGAAAGAAACAAGATAACAAAATCCCAGAGGACAGACAGGTGAGTGTACTTTTTTCTATATTCCCCCCAGAGCAGTAAGATGTTAAATTATTCAAACAATGTAGATTGTGCGGTCGTAATTTGTCAGAAACAAGTCTATTTCTCTTTGCACAAACTGATGAAGCTGGCAGGGAGGGTGGAAAGCTGAGACATACGAGGTGGCGTTGTGAATATCTGATGCCATTCATTGAAACTGCAACAGATCAGAGCCAACCCTGCCCCCCACTCTGTACCTCGCTCCCCCCACACCGCCAAAAACACATCCCTGGCAGTGAAAGGATGGCCCGTGTTTGATTAAAATTCAAACAGGAAAACATGTTACCATGGAAGTACTTTACTGAATTAACACAGGCACAAAGTGGTACCATTGTTCATGTGGAAACGCTGATAAACAACATGCACTGCTTTGTGGTGAGGGACTGAAGTAAGTCAGCGTGTGGTAGAAGTGATACGCTGCAGTTCGATCTCAGTCAGTAACCGTGTTTCCATCTATTTTCATTTCGAATTTTGAGCTAATTTTTGAAATCTCGCAAAAATGTAAATACAAATTAATGCGGATCAGAAGTGTTTCCATCTACTGGCTTGAAGCGCATCTACCAAGCCACGCACAGCGTCATTACGTCAGACGTCAGCGTCATTACGTCAGACGTCAGCACTGCGCATGTCTACAGTAAACAGGAAGTAGCGGTTGAAAACAGAACCCGGCCACACATCTCGTCAAAATGGAGAGAATATTTCAGGTACGTGTTGCTATCGGGCAAGTTGTATTTATTCTGTCATGCCAACTAGTTTTAGCGATGTTACATGTTGTCCGGAGCGGAAACAGCTGATCAGTCACGTGACGTGAATGTTCGCTACGGCAGAACTGAGTCGGCAAATCTGTTTCCATCTGTCGTTTTGCGCATCAGCTCTGTTTCGAAACCCCCAAAAACCACCTCAAGCGAGCGTATCAACTTTTGAGCGAATTAGAGGAAGTTAACTCGAATTTTGCCGTTTCCATTCAGCTTTTCTGATGCGATGCTTCAAAATGCGCATCTAGAAACCTTGATGGAAACACGGCTAATGACATCATCTATACATCAGCTGTCACGTGGAACCATACATGGGAATGGGAATACTCACACTGGTGTGTGTGAGTACATTTAACTTTTTTTTTTTCCTTTTTCAGAATGTGTTTTCTAAATGAGAAAAGCTTTTGCAACACTAAGAACAACAAAGTGGACTCTTTTATGGAACAGTCATTAGGCCACATTTTGCATATATGGAAGTGTCTGTACTTGGATAAATACAGAGAAGGCAGCAATGCTAGAAGAATCATGGGAGTTTGGTGCTCCAGTTATTCTTTTATTTTTATTTTTTTTACTAGTGATAGTACGATGGAGCTAAATTTAATGGTTGATCTATGTTCCAACCCTCACCTGGTCGTGAGGTATGGATCTTAACCAGAAGAACAAGATCCATATGCAAGCAGCTAAAATATAGTTTCTCCATGGAGTGGCCAGGCTCAGCATTTGATAGAAGGTGGAGTGCTGTCATGTGGTGGGGAGCTCAAAGTAGAGCTGCTGCTCCTCAACAACAAAAGGAGGAGAGGGACTGTGTCATGGAAACACGTTGGGATCCCAGAAGGAGAAGAAAGAAGTGAAAAAGAAAGTGCTGTGCAGTTCTCTTCTTTTAACCCATCACACGTGGGATACACCCAGGTGGAGCAGTGAGCAGCCATGTGAAGTTAGGGATTGGGTGTCTTGCTCAGAGACACCACATGTGGGCATGGCAGGGAGTTGAACCTTTGACTTTCTGGTCCCAAGTGAGTGCCCGACCTCTACACCGCAGGAGCCCCTAGCAAAGCTTACAGCACCTGGTACAGGTAGTCCCCGATTTACGAGCGCTCTGATCTGCGAGGTTCCAGACTTACGAGCTGCGAATTTTTGGAAAAAACGAAAAAAATACTGAGTTTTCATGTGTTTTTTCACTACAGTTAGTTAGTTAAGCATATAAACACACGTTTCCGATCATTTTTATGCACTCAAAAGTAGTTTTTAGATGAAAATAGAGTGTTTTTAGTCGCGCTAGCGAAAACCGTTCCAATTTACGAGCGGATTTCCGGATTTACGAGAGAAATGGCGGCCGTTCCAAATTACGAGATTTCCGGTTTACGAGCGCCTCGTTGTAACGGATCTCGCTCGTAAATCGGGGACTACCTGTATTCCCAGGCGGCCTCCCATCCAAGCACTAACCAGGCCCAACCCTGCTTAGCTTCCGAACTCGGACGAGATGGGGCGAGTTCAGGGTGGTAAACACCAGCAACCTGAGGATGAGCTGAGTGTTGCTGGGAAGAAGAGTCTCTGGTTCTCACTTTGCAACCTGTTGCTTCTGCTATCCAGTAGCAACAGATCTAAGCGCCAGAAAAACAACAATAATCATAGCTAAACTGAATTAATGTGTAGTATTTTTAAAATAAAATGAGAAACAACTTAAAGACATCTCCTTTGATACTTCAAAGCTAACCTTATTTTTGGAAGCTCACATCCATGCATTTATGTTTGCATGCTTTATTTATTTTAAAATTTTCAATGTGCCAGCCAATAATATTGCATTAAGCATTACTAATATATTATTACTAAGATGTGGAAAAAATATTGTTTTCCTGTTTGTAAGGAATTTAAGTTATGTAGATTTAATGTTTTAATCATTTCAGAATCCTTCAGCTCCACCGGTACCACAGCAGAAGGAGTTTGTGCTGTTGTCATGGAGACGACTCAATGGTTGTTTGAGTAAATCAATGGTAAAAAAAAAAAAGGATTTTAGTCAAATAATTTGTAAAGTATTCCTTAAATAAAACAAACTATGTTACCGTTTACTTCCATGTGGCAATAATGAGCAACATCGTACCAGACTTTTTGCATTTATTTGCTTTTTTACATAAAAATGGTGCAATATTGGTGTAAAATTAAACATTGACCTTTGAAAAATGCATCTATGTTAATAAATACAGTACTTTCAGATAGTTAACACATGTCATGAGGTCTCTAGGCACATAAATACTAAGAGTGTACACAAATGTTTACCCTGAGATCTTTTGACACCTACAATAAGAAAAGGATGTTATTTAAAAAAAGCAGCATTTCATCATTCTAAACACCAATTTTTAGTTTTGAATATAATCTCTTATGGCTTTTGTTTTGTTTAAATATTTTTGTCTTGTTCAATTAACACATTGGCTCACATTTGAACTATTTTCTATTCAAATAGAATAAGGATCAGAAGCAAAGCTCTAAAGTCCTTTAGCTGCAGAACAACCACACATCATCACCCTACCACTACCGTGCTTAACAGCTGGCATGGCTGTGTTCATGCACTACATTTGTTTTTATCTAAGTGTAGCACCCCACTGCTCTGTACGCCAGTAACTGGGGCAAGAACTTAAACTCACTGGTGGGGTGGCTATTTGGGTTCGTTAAGTTCTGGTAGATACCACGCAGGTTTACCTATGTTGAGTAAATCCTTACTCACCTAATTTACCATACACACCTTTAATGTACCATAAATCACTCCAGACAACCAACTAACTGAACAGTTTCTTTTAATAAGAACTTAGAAAAATAACTCTTCCACCACATGAAGCTGCACAATACCCCAAAATGATGTAAAACAACAATAAAGTATGGTCTTTAATTCTCATTTGACATGTTCCCAAAATAAAATAAAACCAATACTGTAAAGCACTTTTTCTCACTTTAACTTTGTGTTTTTGTTTTTTATTAAAGCTCCTTTCTCTTAACCATTGTTGTAATATAACCAGAATTCAATTTTTGTCACTAACAGAACTCCATAAATTTAACGTAACTGTACAGTTCTAAACACATCACACACGGGCCCCACTCGCACTCACACACACACCAACACAACCCGGTACCGGTAATATGCTTGCGTTGCAGGCCTGATGAAGCTAGGGTGCGCTGTCGTCGTGGAAATCCTCTTCTCCCCCGTTTAAACAACCAACACCGACCGACCTGCGCTCCTCAGTAGGTCCTCTCCGTCGTCAAAGTTGCTTTGTGAGTCCAATTTCTTTTAGAACTCAGCCACCTGATTTGCAGGACTACTTTTTAGTCTCACTGGAGCAGCGTCGCCATGTTGACGCTTTTCTCTGGCCACTTTGGATCAGCAACAGCAGTCCTCGGATCAGAAGCAGTTCTCCTCTGCCTTTCTTCCCTCAGACACGTCTGCAGGTTTCCTATACACTGTATAGGTTTACTTGTGACTAAAACAGTCCACTTTTTCTCCCACCTCAAGATCTGTCGCCTTAGCAACCATCTCCATCCGTTCTTTTTCTTTCTCCTTTTTCCCGCCTCTCCTTTCTTCTTCTTCCCATCAACCCCCTGTCCCGTTTTTCTCCATGTTGCGTTCACTTGTCTCTCGTTAACCACACGACTTTCGTAGATAGGACGTTCAATACAGTCTTTAAAATAATGAGGTAAATGATTAAACAATAATACACTTGTTTAAGTAAACAAGTCTCCTCGAGAAAAGCTTCAGCTTTCATATATTTCTCTCGTTACAACAGTAACCGCTCCCCGCATGTATAATCACTCAGTTTTAAAAATATACAAGAACAATAATACAAGCTTCTCACTTATATTTTCTGTATACATCCAACCAACCTTGTAAAAATTTTGCAAATGTTAAAAGGCCTTAAATGCCTGGGTTTTTCTTTTCTTTTTATGTTTTTAAAAAGAAACCAGGGGCTACACCCTCCCCCTTCTAAACTGTTTGATGCCCCTATCAAACATCAATTACATAACCCAAACAAAAGTAGGGAACTGTGGTAGGCTAAAACTAACACAGTTAGGACATAGCGCCATAGAGTGACACCATACAGTAGAACAAGAAGGATGTCTTGGTACCTTGAAGGTTCCACTTCCAAGAAACACCCCACAACTAACAGCACTTACTGGCTGATATGAT
>JBBPBX010021597.1:7397-41059 GCA_038048925.1 Garcialebias charrua | reverse complement strand
TATATATAAAAAAAAGAAAGGTAGCAGAAAGAAGAAAAAATCTTATTATATCTGCCCCTTTTTTCAAACAATCAGTTCAAACAATAATAATCTTCCAGTAACAGTACAAAATGAATAACTTTCTAATTTTTCTAACTAATACACATTACGCTACTTCATATATATATTTTTATCAATTTAGTTTTGATGATTTTCTTAAATGTACACAATGATTTTGCATTTTTAACTTCATTCCCAAACCATTCCATAATCCAATTCCCTGGATTGAGGTAGACCGTCCCTTCAAACTAGTTCTGTATTTTGGTTTTACAAATGTCTGCCTCCTTAAGATTATAGCAACTTTGTCTTAACAAAATGTATTTGGATATTTAATGGCAATATGTTATTCTGAGCCCTATACATAACTGATAAAATATTATAATCTACCAAATCGTGGAACTTCAATAACTTAAGTTGATAATGTATATTGTAATGACGCCAACACTGCAGACGGAGTCCAGCCAAACGGGGTTTATTTAGAAACAGGGACGAGCTGCTATTACCGAGGCTGCAGCTCACGCCTTAACAGAAAACGCGGTACACACGCGAGTGAACACACTGCTAGCTGCCTGCTAACAACAACACACTCCCGGGCTCTTCTTCTTCGTCTCTCTTTTCCCTGGTCCCTCCTCCCTGCTCCTACCCCTCTCCTGCCCCCACGACCAATCCAACACATGAGGGCGGGGGACAACAGAATCACAACAGCTCAACAGAACACAGTACAACTGAACAAATACACAGAAATACTTGGACCCAAAGCAGAACCAAACACAGGGTCGTTACACTACCCCCCCACTACTGAGTCCCTCGCCCACGAGGGGACAAACAAAGTCATCAAACCGTCTTGGAGCCCTCCTCATCCGCTGCGGGCGAGCTCCCAGCGGCGCTACAGGCTCTGGGGCCGGGGCATCATTCGATGTCGGTGATAAGGCTTCTGGGGAGGTTGGCGGACGCACCAGAGACCCTGACCATTGGCCTTCTGGGGACTGAGGTGCAGACCTGCCTTGATAGGGGGCCAACCTGTCCCTGTGCAGAGCTACTCTTCTCCTGTTTTGGGGCATCTGAACTCTGTAGACCACCTCCCCCAGGCGCTCCAACACTCTGCAGGGACCCACCCACTGACTGTCCAGCTTCGGGCACCGTCCCTTCTTCCTACGAGGGTTGTACACCCAGACCAGCTCCCCTGGAGTGAAGTGTCGGCCCTTAGCCCTTACATCATAGTTCCGTTTCTGGCGCATGCCTGCTTGCTCCTGTTGCCTCCGGGCAAACGCATGGGCCGTCTCTAACCTGTCCTGAAGTTTCCGGGCATACTCGGGACCCGCTGGAACATCAGGTGCATCCGGCGGGCGCCCGAAGGACAGTTCGGCTGGTGTGCGCAGCTCCCTCCCCAACATGAGGAGCGATGGGGTGCATGCCGTGGAGTCCTGTACAGCTGAGCGGCATGCCATTAGCACCAGTGGCAGGTGCTCGTCCCAGTCCCGCTGATGCTCTGCTGTGAGGATGGCCAGCTGCTGTCCCAGGGTGCGGTGGAGCCTTTCCACTAGGCCGTCGCTCTGGGGATGTAATGGTGTCGTTCTTGTTTCTAAATAAACCCCGTTTGGCTGGACTCCGTCTGCAGTGTTGGCGTCATTACATTGGTGTCAGAAGTAAACCAACGCTATCGAGCTGAGTGAGTACTACTGGCTCGTTGCCTCCACCCGCGACATCAGCATCATGGACGGAGCGCTCGCCCAGGTGAAAATTAAAGCGGAGGGAGTAGAGGACGAGGAGGGCCGGAGAGAGGAGCTCGCTAAAATAACTCAGGCGACGGCTGCTCCGCACAGCTCTGCAGCGAGCATGGCTGCCGAAGCAGGACTGAAGACCGGCGGGGGGGCGGGTCCGTCGACGCCATTTTCTCCAAGCGCGCCAAAAGATTCACATGGCGGCAGCCATGACAGTTACGTCGTCCAAAACGTCACCGTCCCGTTGAAGACGCCCAAGTACTCCGGTAGGTCCAGCTGGGAGGCCTTCCATGCACAGTTTGAGCTGCTGGCTCATGCAGGGAGGTGGACAGCAGAGCATAAAGCCCTGCAGCTGGCTCTCTGTCTACAAGATGATGCACTGGACTGCTTGTTATTGTTAAGCTCAGAGGACAGAAAAGACTATGATGCACTAGTTGGAGCTTTAAAGAGGCGGTTTGGACAATGTGTGCAACCAGACATTTTTAAAAATAAACTCTGCAACAGGAGCAGGTTGCCGGGTGAACCCCTGCGTGCTTTGGCTAATGACATTGAGAGCCTCACACGCAGAGCCTATTCACACATGCAGTCAGGGGTTCAGAATGAACTAGCAAAAGATCAGTTCATCAGAGCCCTGGCACCACCGGAGCTGCGTGTGCAGGTTCAGCTGATGCACCCCCGATCCCTGCAAGACGCATTGGACTTAGCAGTGGAGAGAGAGTGTTTGCTGGGAGTAGCAGCGGGAAACGACCTGAGAGGACAACCACCGGCATGCAGATCTGCGGAGGGGGCAGAGCTGAACCAGGAGAAACCTGCTTGGGTCTCGGAGCTGACAGAAATGGTCCGAGCGGTGGCACTGCAGTCGACGCGGGACTCCTCCGCACCCCCGGCCGTTTGTTGGGGCTGTGGCCAACCGGGACACCTCCTGAGGCGGTGTCCTAAAACAGTCAAGACGCAGGGAAACGACACGGGGTCTGCGGGGGGGAGGAATCGCAGATCCCGACCGTAGCCTCCACACCTCCATCGCCAGTGGGCGGGGGCCGACAGCTCGAACAGGGGGCCCGAGCCCAGAATCCCTCCGAAATTGACTCCGCCCTCGACCAAGCGACCGTGGTTGTGGTGGTCGGCCGCACATGTGTTGGAGACTTTTGTTATGTCCCCGTCTCAGTGGAAGGGTTTCCATGCACGGCCCTGATTGACACTGGTTCCACGGTAACACTAGTGAGGCCTGAGATGGTACCGGACTGGACTCTGATCCAACCCACCACAGTGCAGCTGCGCACAGTCACTGGGGACATGGCACCTATGAAGGGGAGGGGGACAATGACTTTTAATGTAATGACGCCAACACTGCAGACGGAGTCCAGCCAAACGGGGTTTATTTAGAAACAGGGACGAGCTGCTATTACCGAGGCTGCAGCTCACGCCTTAACAGAAAACGCGGTACACACGCGAGTGAACACACTGCTAGCTGCCTGCTAACAACAACACACTCCCGGGCTCTTCTTCTTCGTCTCTCTTTTCCCTGGTCCCTCCTCCCTGCTCCTACCCCTCTCCTGCCCCCACGACCAATCCAACACATGAGGGCGGGGGACAACAGAATCACAACAGCTCAACAGAACACAGTACAACTGAACAAATACACAGAAATACTTGGACCCAAAGCAGAACCAAACACAGGGTCGTTACAATATTATCAACGTATATAAGTAGTCCTCGACTTACGACGTAGATCCGTTCCTACGCGGCGTCGTAAACCAATTTTCGACGTAAGTCGGAAAATACATACATATTGCACCTTATATATGTACAGTACTGCATTACCAAGCACTTAGCCTATCCTAACACAGTACCCTACATAATTATCAAAAAACACATACGCTTGGGAGCCATATTGAAGGGCAAAAAGAGTTAGGGATGCTGGTGACGCTGTCCTTGGTCCATCCGCCGTATTCCGTTTACGACGTAAAACCACGTTCACAGTACAGTACAGTATTCCTCTGCCGCTGCACCGCATACAGAACAATATTTTCCGCCGCTGCACCGTGTACAGTAAAATATTTTCCGTCACTGTGCCGTTGCTTTAAAACGTTTACGACATAAAACCGGTCCATCTGCCGTATTCCGCATTCCGTTTACGACGTAAAACCGCTTTCACAGTACTGTACAGTGGAGTACAGTATTCCTCCGCCGCTACGTTTACAACGTAAAACCGATCCATCCGCTGTATTCCGCATTCCGTTTACGACGTAAAACCGCGTTCACAGTACAGTGCCGTATTCCTCCACCGCTGCACCGCGTACAGTACAATATTTTCCGCTGCTGCTTTACGACGTAAAATAATAATAATAATAATGAATTCAGTTTATAACGCACTTTTCATTAGTGAAAATCTCAAAGTGCTACACACATTGAATGCTACACACATTGAATGCTACACACATTCATACACTGGTAGCGACAGACTACCATGCAAGGTGCTTTCCAGTCCTACCGGGAGCAACTCAGGGTTAAGTGTCTTGCCCAAGGCCACAACGACACATGGTGTGGGGAACCGGGATTCGAACCGCCAACCTTCCAATCGGGGGACGACTGCCATTACCACTACGCCACGGCCGCCCCATGAAAAAACCGTTAAAACCGGTCCATCTGCCGTATTCTGCATTCTGTTTACGTCAAACCGCATTCACAGTACAGTGCAGTATTCCTCTGCCGCTGCACTGTGTACAGTACAATACTGTATTCTTCCGCCGCTGCATCACAACGTTTATGACGTAAAACTGCGTAACTCGAAATAAGGCTTTTCATAGTACTGTAAATGGGAGATGCGCCGTAACCACGAAATGTCGTAACTCGAGACCGTCGTAACCCGAGGACTACCTGTATATATTTCTAAATTAATTTAATACATGAATTATTTTTTACAAGCACGTAGATGTTTAACAACCCGTTAAAATACACAGAAATGCAGGAAATCACATCTACTTTATTCAAAATTTTCTGGGGGAGGACCGGCCACTATTTGCGTTCCGGCATCAATCAGTATACAAGTGAAGTCCTGTTACAGTATTTTCTGGTATATAGGTCGCACCTGTGTATAGGTCGCATTGTCCAATTATCACCAATAGATTGGAAAAATCCCTAGATAGGTTGCACTGGTGTATAGGTCGCACCTACGTTTAGCTCTGCTGCAAATGTCTGCCACAGGAGCGCACAGCAAGGCTTTTAAGAAGATTAACACTTAAAAACAATTATTTGTTTGATAAAAATTATAGCAAATATATGTCTGAGCTGAACTTTTCCTTAATAAATGAACGTAATTGTGAAATGAGCTGGATTTAAAAATTTGTTTCACCGAAAGTGATAACAAGCCATATACAGTATAGGTCGCACTATAGGTCGCAGGCCTTGAAAAAAGCATAAAAAGGTGCGACCTATACACCGGAAAATATGGTACTTGGTCTGACTACTGCTGTTATGATTCTGTCTAGTTTTATGTAAAGTTTTCTGTAATAATTTGAAGAAGTACATTTATGAAAAAAAAAAATTGTACGCATCTTTTATGATTGTCTACTGTTGTCATCACCCTTTGTTAAAGAAATCCGGTCTCTCTTGTAAATTTGTCCCAGAGTCTCAGTGGGATTAACCTGTATAAATAAAGGTTGTATGAATGAAAGGTAAAAATTTACAATGGTTTTTGATACAGTTATTTTTCTCAAAACTGTAATTTTTGGAAATTTCAATTAAAAATGTTGTTAATTAAGTGTGTTTTGAATGAAAAATACCCCATGTTTAAAAGTATAAAAATTATATTAACACTATTAAAGAACTGGTCTTAAAGAACTGGTCTTGAGTATTTATGTTACACAAATATTTAATCAACATGAGGGTTATGAGGGGATCCCTGAACCCAAAAAGTCTGAGAACCACAAATTTAGACAACTTTCTTGTGCCAAATATATTTGATTCATGGATCAAATCAGAACCATGGCGCCAAAGTCCACCACCTTCTAAAAACAAAATACAGTATGCCATTTCATTTATCCCCCCCCCCAAAAAAAAACAATCATTTTTGTTACTTTTTTATTACCAGACTTGAAATACTCCACATGTGATGTATTTATACATTATCGGGTTTTTGTTCAAATTAATTCAGAAACAGAAATTGGAAACCTCTGAAAACATAAAACAAGTGATTTTTTTTACTGTTTATTACCCCACTACCAATATTTATGACTAATAGCCATTTGATTTAGACTAGCTTGACTTTAGTTAGATAAAATCAGATACAGAAGCGACAGAACCTTCTCCAACATAAAACAAGTGACTGACATTTTATTACCCTAATAATAATAATAATATGTATTACCCAGTTTGATTTAGCCTGCAAGTTTCGTGCTGTATCTCCAATTTATATTTTATTTGCCACATTTTATAATCAGACCATGAGACTTGAAGGACATTTTATGACCCTGCTGTGAATACTCCTTTTGATTCAGCTTAATAATATTCTTAAGATAGATATCTGGCACAATAAGCTTATTTAGCTCAGACTTACAGGTTGTGGCAAACACGCTACCATTGTCGACAAACGTTAAAAAGAGGGCATTTTTAATCACTGTAATGTTTCATTTTTGACTTGTATGACATGATTGATTTAGAGCAGACATGGAAGAACCAAGGGCCAAAAGTGGCCCTTGGACAATCTCCACCAGACCCCCAATATCCTTAGTTAAAAAAATAATAATAATAAAATAAAAGTTTGATGAATGAATACAACAATTTATCAACAAGGTTTAAGGAAATTAAAATTAAACATCTTACGCAAAACTAAAAAAAACCAACATTTTAAGTCATCGTGTTTCCATAAATAGATTGAACCAACTTAGAAACACAAACATATAAGCTTGTTTTGCATATTTCCACTAACATGTATAACAAACATAGTAAGCTAATGTGAATAAGCTAACGTATAACATTGCACGCTAATGTGTATAACATGTTAAGCTAATGTGTATAACAGGTTAAGCTAACGTATAACATTGTATGCTAATATGTATAACATATCAATCTAACGTGTATAACAGGTTAAGCTAATGTCAGAGAATCTTTATTGTCATTCGCACCACATGTGGAACATGTGATGAAACAAGATTATGTATGGGGTCCCAGTTAAATTCAACAATATAATGTAAAAGCGAAACAGTAATAACATCTAAGATATGAACTAAGAAAAACATCAACTAATAATACACTAAGCATTAATATCATTACTCCAAACAGCAGCACGAACATGAGTCTGTATGAGCAGATGGGCATGAAAGAACACAGCAACATGAAACAGATCAGCAGCAACATGATGTGATTTTTCACAGTGATTATTCTGATTATTTATTTGTTCATGAGTCTAACAGCCTAAGGGTAGAAGCTGTTCCTCAGTCTAGTGGTTCTACACTTAATGCTCCTCAGCCTCCTTCCTGAGGGGAGCGGGGCAAAAAGTGTGTGTGCTGGGTGAGTGAGGTCTTTCATGATGCAGGTGGCTCTCTTCCTGCATCTGGAGGTGTAGATGTCTGTGATGGTGGGGAGACTGACTCCAACAGACTTCTGTGCAGCCTTCACCACTCTCTGTAGAGCTTTCCTCTCTGCAGCTGTGCAGCCTCCATGCCACACGTTGATGCTGGAGCACAGGATGCTCTCCACTGCACACCTGTAGAAGGAGGTGAGGACTGGGCTGCTCAGACCAGCTCGTCTCAGCCGTCTGAGGAAGTAGAGTCTCTGATGACCTTTCTTGATCAGGCTGGTGGTGTTGTTGCTCCAGCTGAGGTTATCATTCAAGTGTACACCCAAGTATTTGTAGCTGGAGACCACTTCCACTGCAGATCCACTTATGTTCAGTGGGGTGTGGGTGTGTTTGTTCCTTCTGAAGTCCACAATCATCTCCTTTGTCTTCTTCACATTCATGTGAAGGTTATTCTCTTTGCACCAGCTCTCCAGGTGTTCCACCTCCTGTCTGTAGCTGGACTCATCATTGTTTGTGATGCATCCCACCACAGCTGTATCATCTGCAAACTTTACAATGTGACAGCCTGGATGGGTAGCTGCACAATCATATGTGAGCAGAGTGAACAGAAGAGGGCTCAACACACATCCCTGAGGAGAGCCAGTGCTGAGGGTTATGGTGGAAGAGGAGAAGTTGTGGATCCTCGCTGACTGAGGTCTGTTTGTTAAGAAGTCTAGTACCCAGTTACAAATGGAAGGGCCCAGTCCTAGTGGGAATAGTTTGTCCATCAGGGTTTGGGGGATCATTGTGTTTAAGGCAGATGTGAAGTCCACAAAGAGCATATGGACGTATGAGTCCTTCTGTTCCAGGTGGGTGAGAGCAGTGTGGACCACAGAGGAGATGGCGTCCTCTGTTGATCGTTTTTTGCGGTATGCATACTGATGAGGGTCCTCGTTGATGTTAGTGGATGTGTATAACACGTTAAGCTAACTTGTACAACATGTTAAGCAAACGTGTACATAAAAGCTAATGTGTATAACAGATTAAGCCAACATGTATAACATGTTAAGCTATCATGTATTACATGCAATACTAACGTGTATAGCATGTTGATCTAACATGTATAACATGGCTAACATAACATATTGCCATAAGACCCAATTTACATAATATGTTTTACACACCTAAAATATATAGCAAATACATATTTTATAAAACATAACTATGCTATAATAAGAAAAAAGGCAAAAAAAGTCTTCTAGATTATCTGTCAAAGAACATTTATTTTTCAATTCTTTATGCGGCCCTTTGATTGCTTTAAACATTTTGATGTGGCCCTTAAAAAAAATTGCCCACCTCTGATTTAGACTGAAGGTTTTAGTGGAATATATGTCTAATTTAATCAGGTTGAATCAAACAATCCATCCATTTTTACCTGCTTTCTTTCCAGGTTGCAGGGGGCCAGTGTCCATGACCAGCAGTCACTGTGAGAGGCGGGGGACACCATGGACATGTCTCCAGTCCATCACAGGGACATATAGAGACAAATCAGACAAACCATTCACTCTCACTAGAGACAATTTAGAGTCACCAATCAGCCTAACATGCATATTTTGGTCTGTGGGAGGAAACTGGACTCCCCAGAGAAAGCACAGAAAGGTCCCAGGCCTGGATTCGATCCTGCAACCTTTTACCTGAGAGGCGACATGTCCAATTGAAAATTTATGACCCCAATATTACTGCCTGTTACCGTATTTAATTTTGATGGATGTTTCATTGAGACATGTGGAAATCTCCAACTTTGTCTGAAAAAGTGCTGCAGTGGATTTTAAAAAGTGCTAAGTTTACCGGATCCGTGTTTACAAGCCCATCCTGCAGCTCCGGGTCTGTTTGCGGTCTCGTGTAAAAGTGGATGGAACGAGCAGCGAGGACAAGCAGATATTGATTTGTGGTCCATGGAAGACAAAAAACACGCCTGCGTTTCATATTGAAGGACTCTGCACAAACTGACCCCTATCACAAGTAAGAGGGGGTCATTTAGTGTCCTCTGCTGCCCTCTAGAGGATTTTATAGGCCACTGCCAAGCTTTGAGACTTCTTTTAACCTCTCTCTCACATTTTTAAATAGAAATACACTTTTTTTTTTCTTTTTGGTGTGTCTTATGTAAAATAAAAATAAAACATACACCCCCCTCCTTGTGTCCACAACTATTAACATACAACAGACAGCTTCTCTGTGTGGCACCACAGTGTGGATGAAGCTTAAACGAATGCCTCTTTTGGTCAAACATTCAATTAGAGCCATTTCTGAGCTGCAGGAGATTTGCACCACTATGAGCCCGACATGAAAAATGCAAAATCCGTGCCTTTTGTGCAGCGAAATTGATCCCTGTGGGCTGCAGGGACAATGGCCGCAGTGGAGAGTGATCTAAGGGACAAATAATTAATGTGGAGGTACAACGTGACTCATGAGTTTTTAATTAAAAACTCATAATGAGTCTGAAGATGGCCTCTGTGGAGATCATATCAGAGGATTTAGAGTTTTAGATGAAATCGTTAAGTTTGGAGATACTCATGGCAAAGTATGAAACCAAACATGGAAGAAAAAAAAGGTCTTCTGAACTCAGTTGGTGCAGTGTGAACGACTTAAACCAGTTTTCCAGATTTATTGATATGTAATTCTGAAATGTGGGTGAAAAAAATAAAAAATAAATCACCTTTGCATACTTTAATCTACAAACCCATGAGTACTTTTGTACTAAAATATCAAAACACCACTTGGGACTTCTCAATCTTGAACGGCTCTTCCTGTTTTCAGTTACAGTTTCCGCAGGGGAGCTGGTATCCAACACCAAATCTGACGGTTGCTTACACATTTTTAATTTGAAGGGATCGCCGACTTAGGGGATCAATTGACTTCATATGAGAAACAATTACTTCAGTTATTAAAAACGAAACAGAAACATTCTGTAAACTGTGGTTTTTATATCCATCCATCCCCACTTCTTCTTTTTCAGGTCACAAGGGTCACTGGTGCCCATATCCAGCAGTCACCATGTGAGAGACGGGGGACACCCTTGACGGGTCAGGTGCACACCCAAGTACTTGTAACTGGAAACCAATTCGCAGATCCTCCTATGTGCGGGGGCTGCAGGCGTTAGTGTGTTTGCTCCTTCTAAAATCCACAACAATCATCTCTTGGCATTGATGTGAAGGTTGTTCTGGTCTCCAGGTGTTGCACCTCCTGCCTGTAGCTGGACTAATCAGTGTTTGTGATACATTCAACCACCGCTGTATCGTCTGTAAACTTTGCAATATAGCAGCCTGGATGGATAGGTGCAGTCACATATGAGCATTGTGAACAGGAGGGGGCTCAACACACAGCCCTGAGGAGTTGGAGTTGCCAATCGGCCTAACATGCATGTTTTTGGTCTGTGGCAGGAAACCGGAGTACTCGGAGAAAAACCTACATGTACGGAGAGAACATGCAAACTCCACCCAGCCAGGATTCAATCCGGCGACCTTCTTACTGAGACAGCAGCTCTTCCAAGTGTGCCACCTTAGATTTTATTGTTTGTACAGTATACCGTAGTTTATAAAAAACGACTGACATTTTATGTACACAGCTATGCATTCTGGGTAAATGACAGACAGGTTGTTCCTGTGTGAGCTCCATTCATCTTGAATGTTAATTTTGGACATTATCGGCAGTTCTTTAATTTGAATGGGAACGTATTGACAGAGAGGAGAATGAAGACGTGACTCAGCTGTAATGTTAGCTCAAGAGCTAATAATTTAAACATCACAATTAATCACATTTGATCATTTGGACCTATAACACAAAATATAACTTTATTGTCATGTGTTATAACGTTTTAGCCTCGACTCCTTGTGTTTTAGTTTCCACTACAACCGCTGTACGTCATCGCCACCAGAATGCGTTGCACCGGTAAAATAATGGCAATATCCTTTGGTGGAAAATGTATATTATTTTTTAATAATTAGGAGTTTTCACATGTCACAAACAACAACTTTTAGTAGATCAAGGTTCATGCTCAATAATCCAGGTAAAAAAAAAAAAACAATAAAGTTCAGTCAGCTCATCTGGACGGTTGAGACGTTTTGTCCTTCATCCACAAAGGGCTTCATCACTTCAGCCACTTTGGCTCTGGTTGCCTGAGAGTCGACGACAGGGGAGAGGGCGGGTCCCAAAAACCATCTCATTATTAATGATAATAACATTGACTGTGGTATAAATAATATTCTGCTGTTAGCCAAACATATACACAAATGTTGCTTCATTAAAACCATCCTTAACTTTACACAGTGGAAGAAATAATAAAATTTGTTTTATAAGTCTTAGTGTTTGGTGAAGTTTAGTTTAGTTTATTTATTCATTTTACATTCAATACAAAAATAACTTTACATACAGTATGAAAGAAAAAATTTGGAAAAATAAAAAACGAACATAAAATGAAAGGAGGCAGTGAGAAGAAAAAAATCTTATTTAAACTGCCCCTTTTTTTCTCAATTACACGAGCAAATTAATCTATAATAACAAAAACAGAGTCCCCGATGGGGGGACTGTTTCTCAATGAGTAAATGAATAACAATATCAACTTCATAATCAGTCTAATAATTTCAGTCCAATAATCAGTCCAATAGTTTACAATACAATATACAATAAAACAGCATTTTAGGCGTTTTTGTATTTTGTCAGCATCTTAGATTTAACCATTTTCTTGAACACAGACAAGGATCCGGCATATTTAAGTCAAAAAATGCTTCTAAGTTGTCATCTTTTTTGAAAACATTTTATGTTTAACGTATGCCCTGGTTCTTTAAGTTATAAATACAATATGCCCCTTTAGGTTTATTTTATTTTAATTTTATCTAAATTTTTTTAAAATTCATTTTGGGTTTTCGTTTGTACAGTTTGTATTTACTTGATTTCGTATTCTTGTTATTTGGTTTGGTTTGTTGTCTAGTTGTAACTTTGTTAAAATGTGGTGTGAACACAATGTTTATATTATGGTACCTTTTCGATGTTTGTACAGTATATATTTAATAATATTAATAATAATAATAAAAAAAAACTAAATAAACGTCTCTTTAAAAATATAAAAAAATCTCATCACCAGCAAACTGGTTGGTCCAGTACAGTGTAATACTCTTACAGAATAACACAGCTTAAAAGCACACATCATGAAAATGACAAAAGTTATTCTTTTGATCACATCAGCCTAAAATCAAAGATAGAAATAGTCTCTTTTGGTGACTATATTTATCAGATTACAGCTAAATGAATGATCTTGTAGTAAATGTCTTGCTTTACTGAGAGGTCAGTAAAGGTCATCTCTGGAACAGTTCAAAAACCTTAGTTTGACCCTGGGTAGGTCCACTACAACAGTATAGGAGTGCTGTTTGTGGGACACAGTTTGTTGTGGTTCTTCAGATTGACGAAGTCCTTTGGATGAAGGATGAAACGTCTCAACAAAAAAAGGAAACCTGAATAAACTTTGTTGGAACTTTTAATAGAATAGAGAAATAACAGCATACTAAGGGCAATATGAGTGTCAGAGATCCATTTAAGAGCACATTAACCATTAACGTTTCTCATTTTATGGACCTCCTTTTTTATCGGTCTTCTTCTCTTTGCAATAACTACCGGGTACCTTTAAGTTTAGTCAAAATCTGGGAATTTTTGCACATTTATGCCCCTTTTCCAAAAGTTGAGGCAAAAGCTGTGTGAGTTTTCATGTTAAAGACTAGAACTGATCTGACTGATCCTACACTCACGAGTCGCTGAAATAAATTAGAGAGCTGTATCCGAAGGCCGTGACTCTCTGGTTTCATAACAACTGGCACTAATTCCGGAGCTTGACTTTGTTTTGTCCCGTGTGCTGCAGCAGTGGGACGAGGGGCTCAGATGACACATAGCGACTGCCGGGAGTGAAAGGGGTCGGTGGTGGTGGTGGGATTTTTTTTTAGACGCCTTCTTCCTGACTTGTGGTTAACCTGCAGCTCCTGAATCCCTGTTTTTGGACTGAATACTGGAATCACAAAAACAGGGGTCTTGGGGGGGGTTGGATCCAACATGGCTCTGTGGAGCACCGGGTTCCTGAGTGTGGCCATCCTGCTGCTCACAGGTGAGGAGGGTTCCCGTCATCTTTCCACAAGTTGACCTTTTATGTTAACGCTCCAATGATTAAATGACACAAAGGAATTCAACAGGGATGTGTAAACTAGTATCCTTGTTATCATCAGTCTCCAAACTAAGAAAAGTCTGGAAATGTGGGCATGTAGTTATTTGAAGAATAGGAAACAGTTTGTACAAATAGATGATATAAGATCAAATTTTTGTACAAGCCCAAAACCGGAAAAGTTGGCACGTTGTGCAAATCGCAAATAAAAACAGAATACAATGACTTGCAAATCTTTTTCAACCCATATTCAACTGAATAGAATGCAAAGACAATATATTTAATGTTCGAACGGAGAAACTTTATTTTGTTTTGCAAATAACCATTAACTTAGAATTCAATGGCAGCAACACATTGCAAAAAAGTTGGCACAGGGACATATTTACCACTGTGTTACATCGCCTTTCCTTTTAACAACACTCAGTAAACGTTTGGGAACTGAGGAGACCAATTTTTGAAGCTTTTCAGGTGGAATTCTTCCCCATTCTTGCTTGATGTACAGCTTAAGTTGTTCAACAGTCCGGGGTCTCCGTTGTCGTATTTTACGTTTCATAATGCGCCACACATTTTCAATGGGGGACAGGTCTGGACTGCAGGCAGGCCAGGGGAGGACCCGCACTCTTTTGCTACGAAGCCACGCTGTTGTAACACGTGCAGAATGTGGCTTGGCATTGTCTTGCTGAAATAAGCTGGGGCGTCCATGAAAAAGACGTCGCTTGGATGGCAGCATATGTTGCTCCAAAACCTGTATGTACCTTTCAGCATTAATGGTGCCTTCACAGATGTGTAAGTTACCCATGCCTTGGGCACTAATGCACCCCCATACCATCACAGATGCTGGCTTTTGAACTTTGCGCCTATAACAGTCCTGATGGTTCTTTTCCTCTTTGGTCCGTAAGACACGACGTCCACAGTTTCCAAAGACAATTTGAAATGTGGACTCATCAGACCACAGAACACTTTTCCACTTTGCATCAGTCCATCTCAGATGAGCTCGGGCCCAGCAAAGCCGGCGGCGTTTCTGGATCTTGTTGATGAATGGCTTTTGCTTTGCATAGTAGAGCTTTAACTTGCACTTACAGATGTAGCGACGAACTGTAGTTACTGACAGTGGTTTTCTGAAGTATTCCTGAGCCCATGTGGTGATATCTTTTACACACTGATGTCGGTTTTTGATGCAGTACCGCCTGAGGGATCGAAGGTCACGGGCATTCAATGTTGGTTTTCGGCCTTGCCCCTTACGTGTAGTGATTTCTCCAGATTCTCTGAACCTTTTGATGATATTACGGACCGTAGATGGTGAAATTCCTAAATTCCTTGCAATAGCTCGTTGAGAAAAGTTGTTCTTGAACTGTTCGACAATTTGCCCACGCATTTGTTCACAGAGTGGTGACCCTCGCCCCATCCTTCTATGTGGATGACTGAGCATGTCAAGGAAGCTGCTTTTATACCCAATCATGGCACCCACCTGTTCCCAATTTGCATGTTCACCTGTGGGATATTCCAAATAAGTGTTTGATGAGCATTCCTCAAATTTCTCTGTCTTCTTTGTCACTTGTGCCAGCTTTTTTGAAACATGTTGCAGGCATCAAATTCCAAATGAGCTAATAATTGCAAAAAATAACAAAGTTTACCAGTTCGAACGTTAAGTATGTGGTCTTTGCAGTGTGTTCAATTGAATATAGGTTGAAAAAGATTTGCAAGTCATTGTATTCTGTTTTTATTTGCGATTTCCACAACGTGCCAACTTTTCTGGTTTTGGGCTTGTAATATCACATGCGGAGTTCCACAGGGCTCTATACTTGGACCTAAATTAATTTCATATGTCAATGATTTGGTAAAGGTGTCAGGACTGCTCAAATATGTCCTCTTTGCCAATGATACTACTTTCTATGGTTTGGGTAGATATGAAACAGATATTGGACTTGTTGAAGACGGAGTTTGTCAAAATACAAACTTGGTTTAAACTAAATAAATAATCATTAAATCTAGACAAATCTTGTTATATGATATTTAATAATACAAAGAAAACTGGAGATGTTTCATTTATAATCGAGTGTGGTGAGATCTGTAGAGTGAGTGAGGTGAAGTTCTTGGATGTCATCATCAATGACAAACTGACATGGAAACAACATATTAATTCTGTAAAAATGAAAATATCTAAATCCATTGCTGTACTATAAAAAGTCAAGGACCTATTCAATGACAAAGGGTTGTATTTGTTGTATAACACAATCATTGTTCCACATTTAATTTATTGTATTGATGTTTGGGGAAAAGCATGTAGAACTATTACAAAGCCTATGTTTTATTTTACAGAAAAAAGCTGTAAGGATTATTGTAAGAAAACATTACTGTCATCCATCCAGTATACTATTTTCTCAATTGAAATTACTGAAGTTCCATGATTTGGTAGATTATAATATTTTAGTGGTGATGTATAAAGCTCAGAACAACGCACTACCTTTAAATATTCGGATGCATTTCGTTAAAAGATTAAGCTGTAACAATCTAAAGGGAACTGATGTATTTGTAAAGCCACATTACATAACTAGTTTGAAGGGACGGTCTACCTCGGTCCAGGGAGTTGGATTGTGGAATGACATGGAGTGTGATGTGAAAAAAAAAACAATGTCAATGTTTGTGTTTAAGAAAATAGTCAAAAATGAATTGTTGAAGAAATATATATAAAGTAGTTTAATGTTTAATTTGTTGGAATTGGAAAATTGAGATGAGTTATTCATTTTGTTTTGTTACTTATTGATAATTATTGTTTGAATTGGTTGTTTTGAAAAGGGGCAGATATAATAAGATTTTTTCTTCTTTCTGCTGCCTTTCATTTTTTTAAATAAAATACATGTAATTGTTGTGCATTAATTTTATAAAATGAATGAATGAAAATGAAATGAAAAATAAGTGATTAAAGATAAACATGAAGTAATACTGTACTGTATGTGCACAACTTTTATTATGTGACTTTTAATCGTTTGAATCATTTTTATTATCTTACTGTATGATTGTTTTATTGTGCACAGCACTTTGGTATTGTGGGTGTTTAAAGTGTTCTATAAATAAAGCTGGTATGGTATGGTATTAATTAAACAATGTCAAAATGTATTTAGGTATTTACAAAACTATATGCTACATTTGTCTCTTTGTCAGCAAAATACCTCAAGAACCACGCTGGACAGATTTTATTGAAATGATCACATCTACAAGGAGTTGATTCTATCCAAGATGGCTGCCACAGCCAACTGACCAAAGAGAACACAGAAACGGCTATAATGCAATCAGTTTTACAGATACTGAGTTCACGTTTGTGGTAGTAGCCGAGAGTAATTGCAAACATTATTTGAGCTGTATATATGTACACTTGCTTAAAAATTCAGCACTAACTGTTGTATTCAACCGTGTTTGTTTGCCAAATATCTTGAAACGTTTCTTTTTGATCATTGTATGTGTTAAAGTTGTCTAAAATACTACAAAAAGGTTTGTTTAGGTTTCAAATATTTATCTGAGAGAGGTGGGACATATTTAGGCCAAAAACAGTATTTTATTTTTAATATGGATCATTTGAAATGTTTTGAAATCTCCTCCACTGTTTGGTGTGTCATCAACAAATCTTAAAAGGGATCTTAGACAATTTGCAAATCCTTCCATTGCTAATATTAGCTTTGCATTGTTTCTCTTTTTTTCTATAAGTTGTTGCTTATGACATGTGAAAATACCCATTTACTTTAAAAAAATTACGTTTTTTCACCCAAGTACAGTACACTGCCATTATTTTACCAGTACGATGCATTCTGGGGTGATGGCGTACATCGGTTGTAGTGGAGGCAAAAACACGAGTCCAGGCTGAAAAGTTGTAATGTGACTGTTGGCATCAGAAGCATTTGTAGTGTGTGTGTGTGTGTGGCATTCTGGTGTATTGTAACGGGTTGATAAACATCTCCATCTACGTCTGGATTCAACAACTATTTCAGAGAGCACTGCACAACAAGCAGTAGCCTGACCAACAGCTCTCCTTGTGTGAGCATGCTCCACTTCTCTCACGCATTCTAACGCCAAAAATACACTACATGCGGTCCGGCTCCGCCCCGCTCCGCAGGTCGCAGCTGAGCGAGTCCAATTTCCACTACCTCCGCTCCGCTCAGGTCCGCCTGGATGCGCCGCTCCGAGACGCATGCGCGGGAATTGCGAGATCGCGCGATAAATCAAGTGATAAATAATGAAGTCAGAACAAAACAATTCATTCGGTGGAAGAAGGAGAACAACAGTAGAGACTGCTGCCTTGATCTTCTCTCGTAAATGAGCGACAGGACATGGTTTGAGCAACAGGAAGTGATGTATTACATTTCAGAATAAAATACTTTATTTATTTATTTATTTATTGTATTGCGTTTGTAGGCGTAGTCATAAATGATAGTTTGACAGCATTTTTGTACAAATAAATCCGTATAGAGCTAGGATTAGTCCGCCCGTGGTGATTTTATTTTGTAAATACGGAAGTTGTGCTCGTTCCTTTTCCTGTTGGTGCGACGTAATCTTCAAAAGTTGACTCCGGCACAGCTCCGGCGTCCGGCAGAAATAGAAAAATTTCTAATTTTGACGGACTGCCGTCCGCTCTCCGCCGCTCGCCGCCGCCGTGCGGAGACAGTGTAAATTCTCTCATTGATTATAATGGGTGCGTATTTGCTGCGGAGGTCGGACCGGAGCGGGGCGGAGCCGGAACGCATGTAGTGTATTTTTGGCGTAAACCCCAACCCCAACCCCACCAATCAACAACTGCTGGAACTAACGTAGTGCTATGCTAGCGCGCAACACAGACCTCAACAACCCCTCCCCCTCAGTCCCGTCAACTAAAAACCCAGAAGAGATGAGTGACCTCAGCAAAATACTGCATGTAGTGTGGTGAGTTGTTTTGAAGGTAACCAGGAAAGCCCAGAGTGGACTTTCAGTGGTTTGGGCATTCCCCTATTACGGTCATCAAGTGGAATGAATTTATTCATGAAGAAGTAAAAACAGTGCTGGATGAACTAATATTGCATGGTAAATGTAGGCGGGGGGGTCCAAATAAATACTTTTAAATGTGAGCGGACACGTCCCCTTCACATGTAATTGATGCGATGCCTATGAGCATGACAATAAAGTTATATAAAGTTGTATGACACAATCGTTGTTCCACATTTAATTTACTGTATTGATATTTGGGGAAAAGCATGTAAAACTATTACAAAACCTATTTTTATTTTACAGAAAAGAGCCGTAAGGATTATTGCAAGAAAACATTACTGTCATCCATACAGGGGGTCCCTGACTTACGAGCGCCCTGACATACGAGGTTCCGGAATTACGAGCTGGCGAACGAGCAGTACATTTGTAAAGAACATACAAAAAATACAGCACTTCTATGTGTTTTTAGATGAAAGTGTGTTAGCTAACCGTTTGGAAGCAAGTCTCTGAGCATGTTTATGAACTAGTAACATTTGTGATGAAAAACGGGTGTTCGTAGTAGCGCTAGCATACATTTTCCGACTTACGACGGAAAAGCCGGACTTACGAGCAACACGTGTTTCGTGTTCCGACATACGATCTTTCGTCTTACGAGATAGTCGTAGTAACGGAACTCGCTCGTAAGTCGGGGACCCCCTGTATATTGTTTTTCAGTTGAAATTACTGAAGTTCCATGATTTAGTAGATTACCATATTTTAATGATGATGTATAAAGCTCATAATAATGCACTATCCTTAAATATTCAGACACATTTTGTTAAAATATCAAGCTGTTACAATCTAAAGGGAACTGATGTATTTGTAAAGACACAATATAGAACTAGTTTGAAGGGACGGTCTACCTCAGTCCAGGGAGTTGGATTGTGGAATGACTTCGAGTGTGATATGAAAAAAGCAATGTCTATGTTTGTGTTTAAGAAAATGATCAAAAATGAATTGTTGAAGAAATATGTATGAAGTAGTTTAATGTTTAATATGTTGAAATTTTGAAAATTGAGATGAGTTATTCATTTTTTATTTACTTATAATTATTGTTTGAATTGATTGTTTTGAAAAGGGGCAGCTATAATAAGATATTTTCTTCTTTCTGCTGCCTTTCATTTTACATTTTCTTTTTTTACAAGATACATGCGTTTGTTATGCATTTATTTTTATAAAATGAATAAATAAAATGAAATAAAATAAATTAAAAATAATATTTTTTGTTTGTCCTTATACACAATATATAGGTTGACATGATAAAACTTGATCAACTTGTGATATTTAATTTATTATCGCTTGGGGCTAATGACCAAAACTCGGTGATAATCTTTTTTTTTTTTTTAACAATTTTTCCCAGACTTCAGCTTTTTGCTGCTCCATTCTCAACAGCTGCTTTTGACACATGCCATTTTTGTTTTTGCACTACCTCACAATAAAAACTCCCCGTCAACACAACGGGGCTCCCTTGGAGCATTTTGGACCTCTGGGAGAGCTCGCCAGGTCGGAGCAAACACAATGGGCAAACAGTTGGCCCTTATCAGGCCGGCACAGACTGAGACCCGCCACGTTTTCCTGATCCAAACAACAAGCCGTCCATTTTCCACGCAAGGCTCTTTGTTAGCCTCCCTCTCCCCATCTACACTATTACATTCAGTTCCTATTCCAGTGGGACGGCGGTGGTCTGCCTCCGCATTAACAGGCTGTTTGCACACATCTCTGAAGTAAACAAATGGGATTGGGACTCTGATTGCAAATTAAAATCTTTTCTTGGTGAAAGTAACAGCCTAATAGGGAAGAAATATCCCTGTGAGAATAACTATAGACAGAACATAACCTTGTTTGTTGCACAAACATATTCCTATTTATGAAGGAAGTAAACAGCAGATAAACGCTGAGCCACTTCCCACAATATTTGTTGCATTTGTACGAGGCCTTTTCCACTGTCTGCTAAAAAAAGAAAGTCCTCTTTTCTTATGTTTGTCTTTTGTCTTTAATTCACACAGCTCATGTCGTCCCCTCAGCGTCCGGCTGCAGCGCACAATTCTACGAAACCATGATCAGTGATTTCTGCCTAGACGAATTCCACTTGAATATAGGAAGACTGGACCCGGACATGTGGTGTAGCTGGCCCGACACAATGCAGTGAGTTCACCTACAAACCAGAGAGGAATGATAAGGACGTAATTTATCATTGTATTTCTGCTATTTATAACCAAATCGTATTTATAATAAGCTTAAATCATTGGAAATTCATCACAACATGACAAAACATAGACTGAGTAACAATATACAATGCTGCTTTTATCATGAACTTTGCATTGATTTCTCAAAAGGACCCATATATCGACAGACAGTGACTTTAAAAAAAATCATCTTTACAGAATATTAACATTTTGTGATACTGTTTGTCTCCAAATATTTTTGTACTTTCAATATGACAGAGTGCTTTGGGTAAACAAAAGAATCATAAAAAACAAAGAACACCACAAAAAAAGGTTAAATCATGTCATCTGGTCAGTTGCTTTTTGGGATCTTTGGCAGCATGGTGGTGCAGTTGGTAGAGCTGCTAACTCCCAACGAGCAGGTTACGCTGGTTCAAATACCCGTCCGGGGGCCTTTCTGGGTGGCGCTTCCATGTTCTCTCCGCATGCGTGGGTAAAGATAAAGATAAATGGCTATGTTTCTCGGCTGGCCTGGGAACGCCTTGGGATTCCCCCAGAGGAGCTGCTCCAAGTGGCTGGGGAGAGGGAAGTCTGGGCCTCCCTACTTAGGCTGCTACCCCCGCGACCCGACCCCGGATAAGCGGACGAAAATGGATGGATGGATGGATGGATAAATGGCTAAAGATAAAGATAATGGATGGATGTTTCGTCTTTCATCCGAAAGACTTCATCATTCTGAGGCCTGCCACCAAGAACTGTCTGATAAATAGCACCTCACTGATGTGTTTCAAGCCAGCCTGCTGTGGAAAGAAGAGTTGTTATGGAAACTGGGCTGTCCAGGCAAGAAGTGCGTGGTACACATAAAAAAAAGATGTCAGAAGCAGGATTGCTTGGAAATAGACATCAATGCTGTTTTTGGCTGCAGATCTGCGACTTTTACCCTCTAAATAGCCTTTGCTACTTTCAGCTAATACTTCTGCTTTTAGCTACCATTTAGCTTTTTTTAAAATCTTTCAGTTAGTTTTTAGCAATTTTACTTTCTAACTACAGTACTGTTTTGCTACTTTATTCTAATGCTCTGCTACTTTTAGCTACTGCTTTGCTACTTTCATCCTGTGCTCTGCCACTTTTAGCTACTGTTTTGCTACTTTAGTCTAATGCGCTGCCCCTTTTAGCTACTGTTTGCTATTTTTAGCGAGTGCTCTGCCACTTTTAACTATGGTTTTGCTACTTTAATGCTCTGCCTCTTTTAGCTATTGTTTTGATACTTTAATCTAATGCTCTTCCACTTTTAGCTACAGTTTTGCTACTTTAGTCTGCCCCTTTTAGCTACTGTTTTGCTATTTTTATCGAGTGCTCTGCCATATTTAGCTACTGTTTTGCTACTTTTAACGAGTGCTCTGTCACTTTCAGCTACTGTTTTGCTACTTTTATTGAGTGCTCTGCCACTTTTAGCTATGGTTTTGCTACTTTAATGCTCTGTCCCTTTTAGCTATTGATTTGATACTTTAATCTAATACTCTGCCCCTTTTAGCTACTGTTTTGCTACTTTTGAGTGCTCTGCCCTTTTTAGCTACTGTTTTGCTACTTTCATCCTGTGCTCTGCCAATTTTAGCTACTGTTTTGCTACTTTCATCCTGTGCTCTGCCACTTTTAGCTACTGTTTTGCTACTTTAGTCTAATGCGCTGCCCCTTTTAGCTACTGTTTTGCTATTTTTAGCGAGAGCTGCTCTGCCACTTTTAGCTATGGTTTTGCTACTTTAATGCTCTGCCTCTTTTAGCTATTGTTTTGATACTTTAATCTAATGCTCTTCCACTTTTAGCTACAGTTTTGCTACTTTAGTCTGCCCCTTTTAGCTACTGTTTTGCTATTTTTATCGAGTGCTCTGCCACTTTTAGCTACTGTTTTGCTACTTTTAACGAGTGCTCTGTCACTTTCAGCTACTGTTTTGCTACTTTTATCGAGTGCTCTGCCACTTTTAGCTATGGTTTTGCTACTTTAATGCTCTGTCCCTTTTAGCTATTGTTTTGATACTTTAATCTACTCTGCCCCTTTTAGCTACTGTTTTGCTACTTTTGAGTGCTCTGCCCTTTTTAGCTACTGTTTTGCTACTTTCATCCTGTGCTCTGCCACTTTTAGCTACTGTTTTGCTACTTTCATCCTGTGCTCTGCCACTTTTAGCTACTGTTTTGCTACTTTTAACGAGTGCTCTGTCACTTTCAGCTACTGTTTTGCTACTTTTATCGAGTGCTCTGCCACTTTTAGCTATGGTTTTACTACTTTAATGCTCTGTCCCTTTTAGCTATTGTTTTGATACTTTAATCTACTCTGCCCCTTTTAGCTACTGTTTTGCTACTTTTGAGTGCTCTGCCCTTTTTAGCTACTGTTTTGCTACTTTCATCCTGTGCTCTGCCACTTTTAGCTACTGTTTTGCTACTTTAGTCTAATGCGCTGCCCCTTTTAGCTACTGTTTTGCTATTTTTAGCGAGTGCTCTGCCACTTTTAACTATGGTTTTGCTACTTTAATGCTCTGCCTCTTTTAGCTGTTGTTTTGATACTTTAATCTAATGCTCTTCCACTTTTAGCTACAGTTTTGCTACTTTAGTCTGCCCCTTTTAGCTACTGTTTTGCTATTTTTATCGAGTGCTCTGCCACTTTTAGCTACTGTTTTGCTACTTTTAACGAGTGCTCTGTCACTTTTAGCTACTGTTTTGCTACTTTGATCGAGTGCTCCGCCACTTTTAGCTACTGTTTTGCTACTTTTATCCAGTGCTCTGCCCCTTTTAGCTACTGTTTTACTACTTTCGAGTGCTCTGTTCTTTTTAGATACTGTTTTGCTACTTTGATAGAGTGCTCTGCCACTTTTAGATACCGTTTTGCTGCTTTAATGGTCGTCCACTTTTAGCTACTGTTTTGCTACTTTTATCGAGTGCTCTGCCACTTTTAGCTACTGTTTTGCTACTTTTAGCTATCATTTTGCTATTTTTTTAGCTTTCATTTTGCTTCATCAAGCTTCTGTTGTTTTTATCTGTGTTGTTTATGAGCAAGTGTTCTACTTCTTTTAGCTTTAATAACTTGAGTTTCCGCTTCTTCTGACTATTTTAGCAACGTCATTCAACACTTGGCATTTCGGTTGCATTTTCTGTGCGGCAGAATTTTTGTTCAGTTTTGTTTGAGCTCATGTTCGGCTGTGAGACATCTTTGAGCCCCAGCGGTCAGGGGGATGAGTCAGACCAGAGGATGAAAGAAGCCGAGAAGCTGCTGTTAAAACAGTGATTTCCCCTCCAGCCTCTCAAGGTTCAGCACAATATATTTGGTACCCCCGCCCCACGACCTGCTTACATGGCAACGCAGAAGTGTCCAAGCATTACAAGTGTTGTGTAAAAAGACACTTCCATTTTTTTCGTACGTTTTTTGACGCAATTTTCGTCCTGCAGTTTTCAAGCTATTTCAGCAAATCATATCAAAATGTTCAGCTCTTTCATGACTGCTATGACTTTTCGTATTAGTGCAACTTTAGCTTTTTGACATGTTTAGCCTTTTCTCACATTTTTTCCTCATTAAAAAATTAATTGAGCTCATATTGCATTCTTCAAATCTTTAGATGAGTTTACAACCTTATACTACTTTCACATTTTGTTCTGCTTCAGTTTCTTTCAGCTTCCGTGTGCAAATTTAAACTTTTTTCGGCTACTTTCACTAATTTCAGCTGTTTTTTTCCAGCTGTTTTGTGCTCCTTTCAGATTATATCCGCTAACAACAATTTTGCGCTTCTTCTAACTTCTTTCTGCAAGTTTCAGCTTTTTCTACTATTTCAGCTACTATTTAGCTGTTTATGCTAATTTTAGCATTTTCAGCTAATTCCACATTTTTGGAGCTCTTTTCAACTCTTATCTGCTTCCTTCTTGTTTTACCTTATTTTTGGGCTTTCAGCTATTTTTTGCTTATTTCATTTTTGTAGCTAATATCCTAATTGTTATCAGGGATGGGGCCGATCCGATCCAGTATCGGTATCGGCATCCGATACCAGCATAATTTAAGTATCAGATATCGGATCCAACCTGCCGATATTTCCGATCCGGCTTCAAAGAGCACTTGTGTTCCATCACATTCTGTGACTGCTGTCTTAACATTGTGTGAGTTAAACCAAATGAAGACACTCTGGGCATCACAACATGAAACAAAGCACACAACAGGCAGGTCTATATCACAGATGTCCTTCTCACTCATGGTGCAGCTGGAAAACTAAAAAACCGCTAAGCATTATGGAAAAGACAACACAGTCCACTCCCCTTAACCACTACGGGAGTGGATTTTGTTGTCTTTCCCATAATGCTTAGTGGTATTTTAGACTAAAATGCTAGTAATACTAATGCTTAGCGGTATTTTAGACTGGGCACAATGACACAATGTTAAGACAGTAGTCACATAATAGTCGCAGTTCAAAAAATTAATTATTGCAGCCTCTTATACCTGAACAGTATCGGATCGGAAAAGTATCGGTATCGGTCGATAACCAGATTTAATTATCGGTATCGGATCGGAGGTAAAAAATGTGTATGGGTGCATCCCTAATTGTTATGCTAATTTTTGCTGGCTTACACCTAATGCAGCACCTCTTTCTACTTTTTTCTGCTAAAGTAGGCCTAGTCTTCAATTTGATGTTTGTCCGAAGAGTTGAACCGGCGACCTTCCGATCACAGGCCCACTTTTTCTAACCTCTGCACCACCACTCCCCATTCAGCCAAGACTCCTTTCATAATTAAAAAAATTTGTTAGGACTGCTGATTTCTCCGGTTATATTGTAGTACCGTATTTTCCACCGTAAAAGTCGCATCAGCCCCAAAATGTCTAAAAAGGAAAAAAAAACAAAAAAAAAGTTGCTTCGCTGTATAAGTTGCATCTATTTTGCATCACCACAGATGTGTCGTGTCATTGCTGACCACGCCGAAACGTGGGCTGGTGTGCCAAAAATAGATTGGCTGGCAAAATGGCTGGCAAAATGGTGGCCGCAGGATTGTGCATGGGAGGACTTTACCAAGAATATAACAAGATTAACACTTAAAAACAATTATTTGTTTGCTCAACATTATAGTAAAGGTGTGTCTCAGTTTAACTTTTCCTTAACAAATGCATTTTATTGGTCAAATCAGCTGAATTTCACCTGGGCGGCGAAATGCAGCTGATTTGACGTTTGCTCAAGGAGTTCCGAATGAGATGAAGGTGGCGCTATGGCAAGTCAAGTGTCTCATTAATAGCAACTTTTACCTATTAATGAGACACTTGGCTTGCCATATTAGTCGTGGGCCCTCTAATGGCTGAAAATGCTAGTGTTCAATATTTTCCATGTCAGAATGAATGAGATTATCAGATCTCAGCCAAAAATTGGGTTATAAATATTGTGGGGTGGGGTATATATAAGACGATTCCGTGTATAAGTCGCAGGACTTTCAAATTTTTGCAAAAGGGTGCAACATATCTGGCGAAAAATACGGTAGTTGAGAGTTATTCACAATAAATACTCTGAGCATGAAATCTCACTATATAGGTTGGGATTTTACCTATTATTTTCTAAAGGTTTTACAAAAGCACGTCTATCATTTTTTCAGGCATGGCGGCGGGTTCAGCCAAGTTTTAAATATGAAATGATGAAGATATAGAAACCACACAGCGACCTGCTCACATTTATCTTTGAGCTCAAACTTCCTCCACAATAAATTTAATCTGTAACTATCTTTCATTTTAACACCTCTCGGGCAGCTTATTGTTATCCAGATCACACAGTTCCTTAGGAAACAGCCACATCCCCGTGGGGTCACCTTAAAGATAATGGTGGATAAAACACTTCTGGAAACTGGAAGCCCTTAGAAAGTGAAACTTTTCTTTTTATCTTGGGGGCATTTGTTAAGGTGATGTACTGCATGCTGCTCAGGCTTTCTTCAAAAGGCTTCATACAGCAGCTGTGTTTGCACCTATATGGCAAACCATTTGTGCATTTCTTTATATCTCAGATATCCAGTGTTTTAAAACTACACTGCACTAGTTGCACCTTTGGACCCTTTAAGTTTTTATTGATTTTTTGGTGTAATAACTCAACAAGTACTCCTATTAGCCACATATTTTTGGCACCTTTTTCCAACTGGAGCATAAGTCATACAAGTCTGAAATTTGTTGCAACAGTAGCATGAAAGTCTGAACTACTTATTAATGCCCAACAATGTTCAGTCAGGTCATCTAGATGGTTTCTTCTTTTGTGCTAAGAAGTTTCACCCTCCATCCAAAGGGCTTCTTCACTCTGAGGAAACACCAAACTAAACTGATTCTCCACCAACAGCTTAAAGTGGAAAAAAAAAACAGTTATGTTGGTGCCAAAATGGATTGTTTTGTTTGGTGTTTCCTCAGACTGGTGAAGCCCTTCGATGGAGGGCGAAACGTCTCAGCACAAAAAGTCAAAGTCAAAGTCAACTTTATTGTCAGATCTGCAATATGTACTGTACAGGACATACACAGGACCGAAATTGCGTTTCTCTCAGTCCCTCGGTGCAACAGTAAACATCTAAACATTGAAACACTGAAACATATAATAATAGACATAAGCATAAAATAGTAAAACTAACACTGTCCTGAGTTTTTTTTTTTTGCATAGCGGTGCAAGAGCATGAAAATCCACACCAACTCTAAAACTAAAACATTAAACATTTAATGAACATAATACTGTCCTGAGTTTTTGCATACTAGCACAAAAAAAGAGTATAAAAAGTATAACTAAAATAAACTAAAGGTTTCTAGCATTGACATTTGCAAAGTGGCAAAGCAGCGTATGAGTCAATGTACACAGTATATGTATGAGGTAGTAGTTGATGTTGTTATAGAGGCAAAAAGTGGCATATGCAGTAAGGCACATTGGGCATCCCTAAATAAGACCGTTCAGAGCACACTGTATATGTACCAGCAGTGGTGTAGATATTAGAGTAGTGTAAATAAATGTAAACAGTAGTAATTACATGTAAGCAGTAGTAATAAAAGTAAACAGTATTAATAAATGTAAACAGAGAATGTAAACAGTATTATGATTATAGGCAGTGATGTAATACAGACATTAGTGCAAGTATGAGAAGTAGTGCAAACTGTATGAGCACATGACCGAGAGTTTAGTGAAAAACTTTGTGTTGAGTGATAATGTGTGAGAAAGTTTTAGTGTTAAGGCAGTTCAAATGGGAGGGGGGGCAGAGCAGGCAGAGTGTTTAGCATTCTGACTGCCTGATGAACAGAGCTGTCTCTCAGTCTGCTGGTTCGAGCCTGGAGACTCCTCAGTCTCCTCCCTGATGGCAGTAGTCTGAAGCAGCTGTGTAGTGGGTGTGTGGGATCACCTGCCATGCGGTGGGCTTTCCGAGTGAGGCGTTTGCTGTGTAAGTCCTGCAGTGAGGGCAAGGAGGTGCCCACGATCTTCTCAGCTGCTCTCACAATGCGCTGGAGGCTCTTGCGGCAGGATGCAGTACATGCACCAAACCACACAGTGATGCAGCTGGTCAGGACACTTTCTATGGCACCTCTGTAGAAGGTGCTCATGATGGGGGTTGAAGCTCCAGCCCTTTTCAGCTTGCGGAGAAAGTAGAGACGCTGGTGAGCCTTCTTTGCCAGTGCTGCAGTGTTCCTGCTCCAGGACAGGTCCTTTGAGACGTGCACTCCCAGGAACTTGGTGCTGTCTACTCTCTCCACTGCGGTGCTGTTGATGGTCAGAGGGGCATGTTGGGCATCCTTCTTCCTGAAGTCCACAACAATCTCCTTTGTCTTCTCCACGTTGAGAGTGAGATTGTTGTGTCCGCACCACAAGGCCAGGCGGCTCACCTCGTTCCTGTAGTCCGTCTCATCGTTGTTGCTGATGAGACCCACCACTGTTGTGTCGTCCGCAAACTTGATGAAGTGGTTGGAGCTGTACGATGGTGTGCAGTCGTGTGTTAGCAGGGTGAATAGAAGGGGGCTCAGCACACATCCTTGTGGGGCCCCTGTGTTCAATGTGATGGTGCTAGATGTGTTACTCCCGACCCGCACTGTCTGTGGTCTCCCGGTCAGGAAGTCTAGCAGCCAGTTACACATTGAGGTGTTCAGCCCCAGACTGTCCAGTTTAAGGATGAGCTGTTGGGGGATGATGGTGTTAAATGCCGAGCTGAAGTCGATGAACAACATTCTAACATAGGAGTCCTTCGTGTCCAGATGTGTGAGAGCTGTGTGAAGGGCAGAGGAGATGGCATCGTCGGTTGAGCGATTAGGTCGGTATGCAAATTGGAAGGGATCCAGGGAGTCAGGGAGGACAGATGTGATGCTTTTCATGACTAGCCGTTCAAAGCACTTCATCAGGATGGGGGTGAGTGCTACTGGGCGATAGTCATTGAGGCATGCGGGCGTTGCCTTCTTTGGGACAGGGATGATGGTGGTGGCTTTGAAACAGGTGGGGACGATGGCCTGGCTCAGTGAGATGTTAAAGATGTCCGTGAAGACCGCTGCGAGTTCCCCTGCACAGTCCTTCAGCACGCGACCAGGTATGTTGTCAGGACCAGAGGCCTTCCGGGCGTTAATCTTGATGAATGATCGCCTTACGCTGTCTGAGGACAGCGTCAGCACCTGGCCATCAGGAGAGGGGGGGAGTTTATGTGCTGGTGTGCCGTTACTTGCCTCGAACCGAGCAAAGAACTCATTCAGTTCATTCAGCGCAGAGGCTGAGCTGTCACAGGTCTGTGGGGGTGGTTTGTAGTTTGTGATGGTCTGTATACCCTGCCACAGACTGCGTGTATCCCTGCTGTCCTTGAAACGGTGAGCTATTTTCCCAGAATACTGCTTCTTTGCCTTTCTGATGCCCCGGTCCAGGTTGTTTCTGGCTGCCCTCAGGCCCACCTGATCTCCCGCTTTGAAGGCAGCATTCCTGGCTTTCATGAGTCTGTGAACCTCAGCTGTCAGCCATGGCTTCTGGTTAGCCCGAACAGTGATGGTTTTAAGGTTGGTTACATCATCAATGCACTTGGTGATGTATGAACATACAGTGTCTGAGTACTCCTGGAGACATGTGGTGTTGTTTGTGGTAGCAGCTTCTTTGAACATACTCCAATCTGTGGTGTCAAAACAGTCCTGGAGTGCCTCTGAAGACCCCTCTGGCCACACTCGTATCTGCTTGCGGACTGAAAGAGAGCCCTTCCAGAGGACCTGACTGAACGTTGTTGGGTTTTATACCTGGATTATTGAGCATGGACTTTGGTACTTATTAATGCACTATAACATTGGAGCAGGGGTCTGCAACCTTAACACGATAAATGGTAAATGGACTGTACTTGTATGCCACCTTTCTAGATCTGATCAAGATATTCAAAGTGCTTTACAACTATGTCCTCGTTTATCTATTCATACAGCACTCTACTAGATCTGTACAGAGAATAATCAGAGCTTTATCACATTCATACACTGATGGGACACACATCGGAGGCAATGAGGGGTTCAGTATCTTGCCCAGGGACACTTTGTTATGCGACTGCTGGTGGAATTGAAACCCCAACTATTGCATAGGAGGACGACTGATCTAACCACTCAGCCACAGACGCCCCAAAGAGACATTTCTGCTTCTTCGTTCTCCAAGTTAAATGTGTCCAGAGCCGTAAAAACTGCTACAACTAGAATCATCAACTGGTGGTCTGAGAGTCACTCCAGGTTTGTTGAAGGGGGCTTTTCTGGTCAGTGGGGGTATGATTATAAACGTTTTAGAATAAAAGAAAATACCATACACGAAAAAAACGCAGTGTATACCAATTCTGATAAACGTTAAAACACTGAACCCTCCTTTTATCTGTTGAAAAAAAAATTTATGTATCCCTCTCAAGTAAAGTGCGCATAAAAAAGTTAGGCCATTTTGTTGGATATTTATTCCTGACTTATTTAATTTTTGTATTAAAAAGAAATACATTCATTGACCCCAACAACAAAAAAAGGTGCTGAAAAAGCCTTTTTTGTTGTGCTTGTGAAAAAACATTTACATAAAATTTCATGTGAGGTTTGGTCAAAGCTTCAAAGAAGAGCCAATGTGGGACTAAAGAGCCACACGTGGCCCCAGACCTCTGAAGTAAACTAGTTGGCAGCTGTGTTTTATGATCATGAGTTACCTATATCAAAAAACCTTTGCATGTTAACTAGTCAACACATACTATCTGCTAGTTAACTAGTGACTAGGGCGGCCGTAGCACAGTGGTAATGGCAGTCGACCCCCGACCGGAAGGTTGGAGGTTCGAATCCCGCGTCCGCCCACCATGTGTCGTTGTGTCCTTGGGCAAGACACTTAACCCCAAGTTGCTCCCGGTAGGTCTGGATGGCGCCTTGCAAGGCAGGCTACCACTACCGGTATATGAATGTCTGAATGAATGGGTGGATGGCTGGTATTGTAAAGCGCTTTGGGGCTCCTCACAGGGGGCTGGAAAGCGCTATATAAATAAGCTCCATTTACCATTTAGTTAACTAGTGACTATAAAAATGTGCAATAGATGACTAGTGCCAATAAATATGGCCTTAAAATACTAGGGGGAAAAGTATTAAGTACTACTAGAAAGTTCCGGAAGAAACTTTGTCAATGTGGTGACCATTAAAAAAAATTAGATGACAATAATGCCTATATTTTGATATACAGTACTGTATAATATATAGGCATAACTTAAAAGATGTGTTGGTAGGAAGAGTTTGTTCCGTGACTTTCCAAGTTTTCTTCAGGGACCTCTCCACTCTTGGTCATGTGACCTCATTATGTCAGTTAGAGGCTTTGAAGTGTTTTGTCAAGCTTTGTGAATGGGGAAAAATGGCATATTTTATTTGCAAATGATGTTGGCATGGTAATGTAAGATGATTTATTTTGATTTATTTTGATGTAAGATGATTTATTTGGGCAGTTACGTATTTAGGTTACTGTGTCTTTAAGAGACTTCTTCTTCGTGGGTTTTTCTTCGGTTTTTTTTGGGTGTGTTCAGGTTAAGCGGGCGAAAACAACGGGAGATGCGGGCAGCGTTCATGAGGGGATGACGTTGTATTGAAAAGCTGAATAAAGTCCGTGCAGCCAAGCTATTCCCTTTCAGCGTGGTTACTCTTTCTCCACCCCACGACCCTCGGATGTGTTTGTGACACTTCTCCACCTCAAGCGGTGGTGTTACACTGGTGGCAGCGGGTTTGTGGACGCTTTCAGCGATTGGAGCGGTGAGCACATGCTTAGCATGCTATTAGCCAGATAGCTAATGTTGCACATGCTGATAGGCGCATTTAGCTGCTGCTGAGGACGGACTTTTTTTTTTATTCCTCCAATTTTTTTTCTACTAGTCTCAACGTCTAATACTCAGTGATGGAGAGTAACTTTTGGGAACAATTACCTTTTCATTCTGCTGCGGGTCGTACTAGGCCACAGTACAGCCACGTGTTTGTGGGAGATGGAAAAGAGGATTTTTCAAGATGGTGTAGACGTTTTGAAGTGACTGTTGAGGCTGATCCTGATGCTACTGAAGACAGTTTGGCGAAACTGTTGCCTACATACTTGGGGGGAGCTGCTTTTGGTTACTGGGACAGTTTATCCGATGCAGTTAAAACAGACTATTCAGCCACGAAGGAAAAGCTGAAAAGCGTGTTTGGACAAACTGCTTATTTGTCGACTTTCCAGAGCTACATTAATGCACGCAGCCGCCTCCCTGGTGAAGCTCTCCCTGTGTTCGCTGCAGAAATTTGCCGTCTGGTCGAGGAAGCTTTTCCAACTTATGGCGATAATGCTAAACAGGGAGAAAAATTTAGACGCTTTATTGCTGGACTTGACCCATACCTCCAACTGCGATGTCATGAACAGGGGGTTAAAACATTGGAGACTGCGCTACAGTTGGCTATTCAAATTGAAGCTGCTCACCAAGCTACTAGAGTGTTCACATCCCCCGCTCCGGTGCAGTCTTCTTCTACGCCAGTTTACCCTGCTGTCTCACCTGGGTGGTCTACTCAGCTCCCTTCACCTGCTCCTCAAGGAGTCCACTCAGCTACGGGGGATGATTTCAAGAAAATGGCAAACACGATCGAAATGCTGGCGGACAAAGTTCATCAGCTACAAATGACGGTTGACCGCCAGCGTGAGGACACACACACACACTCCTTTTCTCACAGTAATTGTGTTAATACTTCTGGTTGAGCACAGCATTTATTTTCTTTTGGGAGAACTGACCTTGAGCACCTAAAGCCAGTTTCTGAGCAATAAATTTAAAAAATGAGACTTCTTCTTGAGTTCCTTTTTTTTTTTTATAAACTTGAACACAATCTGTTCAATTTTTGATAAACAGTTGAATAAATTATCCAGTTTAATTCTCATTAAACAAGCCGTATGCCAATGTCCCCTGTCGCTGATGGATTTGAAAAGTGCTTTTTGACATTTTCAAGATGAATGTTCTTCTAGACTGTAACTAAACAGGTAATGCTATAAACTTTTATGTTTTTGGTGCAAGGTGTTCAAGTGGGCAGGAGTTACACTCTATAAGAGCAGTGTTTTTGTTTTTTTTGTTTTCTTGTTCAAGGCAGCACAGAATGACAGATCCTAACACTAACCCTAGTCACCATAGATTAATATTTATTCATCATTGCTTATTTTAGAAACATTTGTTTGAGAAATCTAAAATTTTAAGGAAAATAAAACGTGGAAAAAATGTTTTTTTCTTTCAGCCTCCCACAGGGTCCACTGTTGCCACAGCAAACTAAGTCGCACAAAGACGTGGCAATTGTTTTTACGCCGGATGTCCTTCCTGTCACAACCACAGACCACCGAGCTACCACAGCCCTCTGTGTGGAGCAGAGAGCTGACATCTAGGGCGCCTGGGGGAGCAGATGCTGGGGGTTAAGGGCCTTGCTCAGGGGTCAGTTCTGGGGCCCCTGCTGTTTTCCCTCTACATGCTGCCTTTAGGTCAAATTATTACCGTAATCAGTTCAACATTTCTTTTCACTGCTATACCGACGATACACAGCTTTACATCAGGACTGGAGCATCCTCATCATCCCCATC
>JBBPBX010021596.1:9230-25385 GCA_038048925.1 Garcialebias charrua | reverse complement strand
GAAGAAGAGATGAGTCCTCGTCTGTGCCCTCATTTATCTCAGCGAACCAAGGGACACGCACGCTTATCCACACCTTTCTGTCATTACCGCTCATACTTTCTCACGCTTGCTCTGTCAGCGGCCATTTCAGTTTCCTCAAACTGAAATTATTTAATAGAAAATAATAACCGCATTAGTCAAGATGGTTGTTGTTTATAAGAAAGTGTCATTTGGGTTGAGTAAACTTTGTTGCATATTGTCTTTCTCCATCCCTAAAGTATGTCCCATTACTACAACAGCATAGCAAGAAATTTGCAGAGCATACAGTTACTTTAGCTACAGAGGAAGCTGTATAAAACAATTCTCTCACTCTTTTCCTGTCCTTAGTGTCTGACTTTGCAAGACCAAGCCCCTTTTGGAATAAAGACTGTGTCAAGTTGTAAAGGGAAAACTTTGCATAGATTATTTATTTTTGGTCTGAAGAAACTCCACTCTTATGTTGCATATTTTTTTCCTTATTTTTTAATTTGCTTGTTTTCTTTTACAGATGACTTTTTCAGCCAGTCCCTACTCAGACCCGATCCAGATCACCGCAAAAATGGAACAGGGGATGGATCAGCCTGAAATGTTGTGGGTCATGGGCCCAGTATTGGCAGTAATCGTCATCATCATCATTGTGATTGCCATCCTTCTCTTTAAAAAGTAAGAAGTCCTGCTTGTGTTTATGTTTCCTATTTTTTTGCTGGTTTGAGGTTAAACTGCAATGCAACGGTGATTGTAAGTTTCTTCTGGTTGCATCATGAATGGTAATAAGACACTTGCACTAGGCTGCTCACTATCCAAACAGTAACACTTAGTTTCCTTACCACAGTATACAGTGTGATGGGAAAAGGATTGATTTGTATCTCAGACAAAAGATTCTGGCCCAGTTGGCTGTTGTCAACAATACTATGTGAAGTGTCAGAAGAATTGGCAGCTGACATAGCCGCTTTAATAAAATCACAGCTTGGCTGTCAATTGCTCTTAGATAGGAGTGAAAAATGTGTTTCGGCAACACTGTTGGTCATTTTAAATCAGAAACAGAAGGCTGCAGCAGAGGGCTTAGCTAAAAGCTCAGTCAATATCTCCTTAAAGCACTTGAGCGGGCCCTGCGCAGTGTGCCGTGATTACAAATAGACGAACAAAATGCTCTGGAGGATCAGACGCACAAGGAATTGTACTACTTAGAGTAAAACAATTTCACCATCAGGTCTTTATTTGACGATACCTAATAATCTGTGGTTAAAAATCCAGACGTTTTTACATCTTGAATTTATATTTCTAGTTAAAACTGTTCTGTGATTTATATACTTTTTATGCATTTAGTTCTGGTCTTGTTTCTGTTTCTTTGGATTCATTGTAACAGTAAAGTTTTTATTTTTAAAATTTATAGATCAAATATCAAATCAGCCATTCTCACAAACATGATTCAAACACAGATAAATGTATTGGTCGCTAACAAAATTGAGCTAAGTTGCTTTTCTGTCATTGCAAACAATTAATTTCCTTTTTTAAATTATTATTATTGCTATTTTTTTTTAACCAACTACTTCTTTAAAGACACGCTAGTTCTACGGTAGCATCTTTAGCAGAGGAACATTAAAAAGCTAATGTGATTTGGACATCATAAAGATACCATTTGGACAGAAATCTATTACCTGCAAACCACTATTTACCTGTCTTTAAATTGCCCTGATTAAGTCTCACATTCTTTCTTGTCCTGGCGGCTCCATTACACATTCTAGATTTCACATCGTACCTGTTCTCCAACCTGCCATCCACAGAATGTGCAGCTGCTGTCTCCAGTGGACTTAAAAAGCTGCTGGTTAATAATAGGCCTTGAGACAGCTCACTGCTGAGTAGCACATCCTCTGTCTGGAAGTCCTTTCTCTCTGTAGATACAGATTGACAGAAGGGACTGTAGGGAGGAGGCTGTGTGCCCTTTTCACTGTGTACTGGCAGTAAATGTGCATAGAAATAATCACACTGTGGCTCTGGCTGCTATTGCTACCTTCAGTGTCACCATGCCCGGCACCAGCAGCAAATAATGATAAAACTGTTCTCAAAAGCCTCCGGCAACAGTTTGGATAATTCTTTTTGCTCTGTGCCGAAATTTCTTTCAGCAGAGATTTTGTGTGTCCTGTATATAGTAAAAGGTTAGAGCAAAATGTATTCAAAGAAAATAAAAGTTCATGGGTAGGAGTACACATTAACTCCTCCCCCTTTTTATCTTTTTTTTCCCCCCACAATGAATGCAGCAAACAGGAAAGGTGGGTAACATCGATTCTAACTTGATGTGTCCATCGCAACGGTGTTGTGAAATTGATGTCCATCTGCTCTTTGGGGTTGCAGAGTTGGCTACCTCCATTTTTGAAACAAACAAAAACAAAAAGTAAACCTTCAGATAGGATTAAAGCAATGTCCAGGCTGAATTGGACAAGACATATAAGACAAGAGAGGCAGCAGACTCTGCAACCCTCTGTGACTGAGATCGAGGGAACTCCCAGGTCACGTCCATGTACCGATGCATGTTCCACATCCAGTGCCAGTGTTCCTTCTCAGATTGTCCTGTCTGCCATGGCTTGTCTCCATGCTGTGTTTCATTATCCAGCAAGTGACAGTGCGCCCCTTCAAGACTGGTCCCATCTGAATACAGTATGCTAAGGCATCACCTGCTGCTGAATGGGTCATTGTGAAGTAAACGCCAGCTGAGGAAATGGCTCAAAAATACATGTTCCATCTTTTTAAGTTGACATTTTTTCATGGAGACTCATGCCTCCACTTTTAGCCTGTTTTTTTTTTCTTCTTTTTTTTCTCTGCCTCGTCGTGGCAGGAGCCTTAACAAAAGACCCTGTTCTACCCTCATTAAGGACTACCTTTACTGCACACAAACACTTGCACTACATATGTGTGTGCGTTCTCACACGTCTTCACCCTCATTTTCTGCTGAAGATTAATAACCCCACAGGGTTTTCTGCCATGTTTACTTTAGGGCAGCACCAACGCGTCATGTAGATTGCCATCTGATTGGGTCAGAAGGACGCATGAGACGTGTAGAGAACAGATCACAGATGCCAAACTCTTAACCCCCTCCCTCAGCCCAACCCAGATCCAGCACTGATCTCTGGGAAAACTGGACACGGTCTGGCTCGGCTCTCAGTTGGAGAGGAAGAGATGCTTGTCAAAGATTAGCCGTCATGCAGTTCATATTAGCTTAAGCCCCCGCAGCATAAGATAACAGGTGGCGGCGAGGCCCTGGTTCCAGCAGCTACGGGTGGACCAGGTTAAGGCTGCGTGTGCACCACCGGCGTTGTGTATTCTCACCACGACATGCCTCGACAGAAGGCCCTGCTCCTTCTTAAAACCGTGCTCGCCACTTGCAAATGGAGTGCAATGAGATGTGAAATTTCCACAGGGCGCCCTGATGCTTCTTTCTGCCCATTTCCATTTGCTGTCAGAAGGTTTGTGTGTTTGCAGCTGCATGCGTGAGGGTATGTGTGTGCATCTGTTCGTCTGTTTGTGTGTGTTAACAGATGCTGGCTGTCTGAACACAGGCGGACTGCGTTTGCGGTGACTTTCTCCGCCTGATGGACGAACCTATGCTCGACTGAGCTAAGCCAGTCCAAGCTGTGCTGTTCTGTTCTGCACTTTGCTAGACTCGGCTAGGCCAGGCCTGGCGGCACAGGTGCTGCAGAACTGCTCTAATTATCCAGTGTTGTGCCACCCAGCTGATGAGCTAATTACAGCAGCCGCCTGTTTTCCTCTCAATCTGGAACGCCAGTAAACACAATGTGTTGTTAGCACACACACACACGCAGCCGTAGAGAAGAGCACACAGTTAGGTCTTTCCAAACACATACTGTACTTGTGTTCCCCACACAGCAGCTGTCACCTTTCCACGAATAAACCCAACCTAGCACTCTCTAGCAAAATTATGGTGTTCACATTAAATTCAAGTTCTTCTCAAATTAATGGGGATAGGACCCTCGTACGTAGCGTCTCTTGGATTTCAGGTCCTCAAAACAAGTTTTAAGAGCCATTAAATGTGCTACCAACCTCATCAAGTGTGAGAATGAGTCAAAGTGTGTGCAGGGAGAGTAATAATTGTTGTAATCTTAAATCATCCTGTCATTTCTACTCTGTTTGTTTGCAGAGCCTGTGACTAAGTTAGAGCTCCTTTATTTTTTTTTTGTTAGACAGAATATAATGTAGTTATTGCTTTTTGTGTGTTTGTGCCACCCCAGAAAGCGAGCATCGCCCTTACCAAAAGATGAACACTCAGGTGGCGTGAAAGACTCGCTGTTGGCCAACTCCTCCGATCCTGTGGAAATGAGAAGACTCAACTACCAAACTCCAGGTAATAGACATTATAACAATATTTTATGCATTAATGTGAAGTTCGTTTAAAGCTTGCTCTGCTTTAAGAAATACAATTGTAATTGATGGTAAAGATGATTCAAGAAATGTTCAAGCACCAAAATGCTGTGTTGTACCACAGCCTTTTGGTGCTCAGGAGTTTCCAAGGTTGTGAAGTTGGTGCAGTCCACACCAGAACCATATGTGGCAGGTTTATTTGGTAGGTGTGCAACCCACTTCAGTTTGGAAAATCGGAGCCGTCAGCAAATTGCAGCTGTGCTGCACGCCAATCAGTCTGGAACCAAATAGCATATTTTTTTGCCCTATACACAGAAGTGACATATTTATGGATTTTTTCCCCATATTTATAAACCAATTTTTGGCTGAAATATGACAGCATTCATTCATTCTGACTGAAAATACTGAGCTCTACCATTTTTCAGCCGCTAAATGGCAGCAGAGTAGTATGGCATGCCGTTGTGTCATGTATTAGTTAAACTTGGCTATTAAAGCTGCTATATGTAACTTTTCTAACAATATATTTTTAACATATTTCTTCACTCTGTCACTAGATTGATGTTAGAGAGGTAATCTCTGAAAAAAACTAAAAAAAAATATTGTCCCCTTGCTTCTCCAGGTGGTAAATAAGCATTTCTAAAAAGAAAAAGTGACCCGCCATTTTCCAGCCAATAAAAACAAAGTTTGTAACCAGCCAATAAAAACCGAGCTTGAATTCGAATCAGCCAATAAAAACAGAGCTTGAATTTGAATTTTAACAGACCACAAGGGGGCAGTGCCATATATGGCTCTGAGGGGGAGGGATCAGAATGCTTTGCTTGTTGAAATTTTTTCTAAGTGCTGATGTTCTACAGAAACTGCAGATTCCACCTTTAATGACACAGTCGGCTTGCTATAGCCTGCCACCTTCATCTAGCTCACCTGGAGCAACAGTCAAATCAGCTTCATTTCGCTGCGCTGCCTCGGCAAAATGCAGCTAATTTAACCATTAAAGTGCATTTATTAAGCAAAAGTTCAACTTAGACACACCTTTGCTATAATGTCGAGCAAACAAATCATTGTTTTTAGGTGGTTATCTTGCTAAATTGGCACAGCGACTCGTCCCATGTGTAGTAATATAGGACGGGGTCAGTTTAATGACTTACCTATATTTTAGATGTATAAATTGGCAGGGTTTAGACTGACACAAAAATACATCATTAATTAAACGAGTTCTCTCTTTTTCAGCTTAATACCAATAATTCTATACCTTGACCAGATGTAATTCACCGGAAACGTTAAACTTATGTTGGAACAGCAGGACTGGTCCATTTATTTAACATAATCAATAAATTACATCACACATTATGTACATGATTGGTTGATCATTTTTCCTATAATTAACTTCAGCATAGATGAAACATAGGAACAACAGACAAGTAAAAGATGACATTACTTCTTCTGCAGGTACTCTTAACTTAGTTTGTTGCTGACAACAGATATAAAGTTTAAAGGGAAGTTTTTAGCATAAGAAGGAGGAAAGGTGGAAAAGAAGGGGTGAACTATCTTGAATGTTTATAACCAGAACATGACACGTTCCCCGTGCGATCTCCAGCTGGACGTACCGTATGTCCGGTGTGTAAACAATCAGCGACTCGTTACCTTTTGACGGTCTACCAAGAATGGATCGATCCTTGAAGTCCGGAGAGGTCAGTCTGTTTAGATTGTAGCTTCTCACGTCCGCCTTTGACCCACTGAAGTAACGGCAGTCTGGTTGATGTTTCAAGAGTAAAAGTGTTCTTGGATGTGAACACTCATTGTGGTCGGAGCTTAGAAGCTCAGGTGAGTTAACAGCAGTCTTGCTATTAATTCGGCTGTTGAACTGGACCGTTGACGCTTGGTCCAAGTTCTCAGCTTCAAAGAGAAAGTCAATTCATGTCAACTTTCTTCCAGCAACTACTCGAGAGAGAAGTTAGATGTGAAGGTTTTAACTGAGACGTGACCCAGAAAATGTGTTCTTTCTGATTGGCCGAATGGCATCATAAGTTGATGTGAGGATGACATCAACATGTTGAAAGGGGGTCAAAAGATTAGTTTGTCAGAAAGATAAAGTGTTAGTTTCAGATGTCAGCATTTTATGATAAAACTGATTCCTTTGCTTTAACACTTTAACAAAATACTGTTGGTTTGATTAAAACAACGTCATTAAGCATCACATATGGGACCTATTAATGATAATAGCTTGATTATTAAATAGGACAAAAACAAAAGTCTTTGGGTGTCTAGATTGTCCTGAGCTCAAGCTAAAATGAATGAGATAAAGTGTTCCTTTTATCTTCACATGCAAGTTCGAGAGGAGAGGAGAAATCCTCCATGTACAACATTTTGAATTAAGCAGAGTATTTGATTTATCTGACATTAAAATGTACTAATGCTTATACAAATAACACAAGTTATTCATTGATGACATTTGAATTAACACAAATTAAAAGAAGTCTCTGGATGACTTAATTTATGATGTTTGATTCAAATTAAAAGTAATAAAAGTATTATTGTCCCTTCAGGAATAACTCCCAAAAAGTTCATTACTGAGAACGATCAGAGAAGTGTTTCAAAACTCAAGGTTGTATCACTACAGTCCCCCCTTTTGGAACTCATCGCCTGTCCACGGGGATGAGGTCCAACATGAAAAGATACCACCAAATGTCTCTGATCTTGAAGTAATCCAGCAAGTGGAAAAAAAAATCAAAAATTATAATCCCATAAAGTTTTTGGAAATTCCATACTGTTCGTAGGTAATCCCATTGCGGTAAGCTTTTAATCCCTCGGAAAACAAAGTCTTATAATCCACAGCGGTAATTCCACAACGGTAATTCCATATCGATTAGAGTTGGTGATTTCATCAGCAACAATTGTTTTTATAATCAGCATGTAGAGGGGATCCCTCGATTGACGCAGAGGAGGCGACCCTTGGATGAAGGTTGAAGACCAACGTTGAAGTATCAGGTCCCCACATCGAAGGTTGAAGGCTGGTTGGTTTCCAGTCCGTGCCACTCTGGTTCTATGTGTCATGCAATTATGTGGTTTTAGGTGGGCCTATGATTGGGATTTTACATTAGCCTCACCTATATGCACCTGGTATGTAAGCTATCATGGTTTAGATCAGCTATAACTACCAATTAAGGGGTGGATCATTCATCAAAAGTTAAATATAGGGATCTACGTCTATAAAAGGTTCAGGAGGGCTTCTGTAACGAAGGCCTCTTCTTCCAAACTATTCCTCCATTCATAACTTAGCTTAAAGTTAAACTAAAATAGAAAAGAAAATATAGTTTGGTCTAAATGTCTGTTGTCCTTTAAGACGACGACGTAGGATTTGGTATTCCCTATAAATTTTGAAGTCTATGGCGAGACTCATCAAAATGAATAGATGATCTAGAATAGAATCGATCGAATCGGTTCAAATTAGAAATTGTGAGATCAGTGTAGATTATAGTACCTTAAGTAGCATTAATCTACAATGACACTTCAATTACTGAGGTTTAACAAAATGAAAACTGCATGTTGGCATAGTTAAGTCTTCAACTTATCATTAATAAAACCTCTTTTGGCTGGGAGTGTTCAGAAAACAATATCAAGCTTCAATAACAACAAAAGTAGCAATTAAGCAACTAGAAAACAACGTTTTACTGCTTCAACTCACTCTGGTCGTCAGATTCCAAGATGTATCACACAAGAAAAACAGGTCTTAGCTTTATTACCGATGTCAATTAAATCCTGCAGATTTAAACGGTTGTTAAGGTTAGTTTTTGTTGTGGGTTTTTAGACTTAGCGTTTCTAAGTTCTAGTTGGAACGGTTTCTTTTAGCAACTAATATAGTTTAAACTGTTTAGTTTATTTACTATCGTGTGCTTGGACGACCTTAATTTCCCATGAAGTCTGTGAGTTTGCGAGATCTTTGTCGTTTGTGGGGCTATTGAAATCTTTGTCTTTGTCTTGGGCATGACCTAACATCACCCCCCTGAGGTCATGGGGGACCACGAACACAGGTGAGGACGTCCGTCCATGGGCACAAGTTAGGATGCCAAGTTTAGTTTAAGCTGTTTTCGCAGCTGAGAGTAGACAGTACACAGGAACCTTTTAGGGTTTGGCCAACGTATCTTCTTACGTTTACCTCTTTCTGTGTAATTCAGGTGTGTCACAACTGTCGGCGCAATCGCAGGTGCGTCTGATTGTTCAGACTGCGACGGGTCACTGTTGTTAGTGTGCGAGCGTTTCCCCCCTTTGTCTGAAGAGGGGCTCTTTGCGTCTGTAGAAACTATGTCATTTCTGATTAGATCTAGACTCAAATGCTCTTGAACCAAGGTTTTGTCGAAAGCTTGGCTGATTGCTGATTTATCTGTCCCAGAGGACAGTACAGCGTCTTCGGTGTGGGATCCGTGGATCTCCACACCTTCTTCTACCTGTGGTAGGTAGTGTTCAGTGAGTGCTGATTGTTTTAGCTCACAGAGGAGGTTCTCATGTTGGGCCCCGGTTGGGTCCAACTGTTGTGTCTCTTCTGCCTCAACTGTATTTGAAGGTTCACTTACCGGGCTTGTGCTCTCGGTTGGGGAGTCATCCATGCCTTCTGCAGTACCATCTGTTAGACAGACACCGTCATGACCTTCAGGATCTTGTTGACTGTCAGCATTTTGTTTGCTGTCAACATATTTATTGTCAACATCTGTGGCATCTGTGTCGATGTTATTGTTGTTAACCGTGAGCTCTGAGTTTTTGTGAAAGATAGTGCTGCACATTGCTCCAGGTAGGTCAATGTTGATAGTGTCATTATCAATGATAACGTCACTCATTGTATCAGGTTGGTCAAGCACTGTAACATTCAAATCTACTAACAAACTACTTACTTCCTCTGTCTCTTCCGAGCATAGAGGTGTTTGGCCATTTTTCTGGGACATTCGTGACACTTTGCATGTCTCGAACTGTTCCGTTCGAGGCGCGGGAGGTGCAGTTCCGAGGCTCGGGGGTTTCTGTTGGGACCACGCATTGTTACATGAGTTTAGGTCCTCATACTTCAATTTCTTTTGAAGTTCACCCACCGGTAGACCTTGGTTTTCACCCACCTGGTTCGTTCGGAACCATTTTGGGTCTCTTAAAGAGTGAACACCTACCTTTTGTGGTTCGTTGCTTGTCTCAGATTCTTCAATCTGAGGTGCTTTAGGAGCGGGGCTCCCTTTAAACCATTGTGAGTCACTGTTCCAGCTGGCACCAACCTTTCGTTGTTTGTCAGTTTTAAAATCTTGTTTATTCTTGCTTGCATTATCCAACCTTTCTAACAACCGACGTATGTTCTCCATCTCTTCTGAAGACAGAGGTTTAGGGCCTTTTTTCTGGAACTTCTGTGGGTTTTTCCTCGCCCCAGACTGTTCAGTTTGAGGTGCAGGAGCTGGCGCATTGCTCGGGGGTCCTCTCTGGGACCACCCTCTTTCATATGAGTCTCCTTGGGACCCATATTTCTTTTTCTTTTGGAAAGCCCTCCTTTTTTGATGGGGCTCTTCCTCTTGATGCGGCCTGTACCACTTAGGGTCTCTGGACCCCTTTTGGTCTTTGTTCCAGCGGACACCTTCATTTTGCGGTCTGTCAGGTTGGAAATATTGCTTATTCTCGGCTTCCTTAAAAGAGTGAGCTGGCGCTCTTGCTCCTTCAAGGTCTAGCGATTGGTATTTGACCTTTTCACCAGGACACACTTCAAAGGGTGTCTTGTTTGGTGAGCGACCTGTAAAAACATCTATCGCGCACTCTCTTATGTCTTCGATGGACCTCCGTTTATAGTTTGCGCTGACATGTACTTTCTCTCTTATGTCAGGGCAGAGGTTTTGGCTGAAAATATACTTAAACCCTACCTCCTCCTCCATTTCAGGTTCGCATCTGTCCCCGAAATAGGCACGGAATATTCGGTCATAATATGACCTTGGGTGTTCATTCCTACCTTGCTTGATGTTAGCTGCTGTTATGATGCCATCGGGCCCCGTGCAAGGAGAAAACTCCCTTATCAGCGCAGCACAGAGAAGACTGTAGTCTTTCATCACTGCTTCTCGTTGACGCTTCATAAAAGCATGCACCGTCCTGTCCGATGTTAACCTTAACAGACAGATTCTATCATCATCTGTAGCTTCTGGGAAACGTTGAAGCTGGAAATCAAGGTCCTCGAGATAGATCTTGGTTTCGTGTGAGCCCATTGGGCCAGGGGCGAAGGTTTGAATGCTTTTCGCCATATTCCGTAGTTCAGCCATTGATAGAGGTATTTGTGGGTTATTATCAGATCCACCCACCGGTGCATCCGGTGGGATTGTCGGTTTTAGAGGCCCTAAGGGACGGCGCGGTGGTGTTGGAGGGAGTAGTGCATCTGGCATGGGCGGGGGCGGTGGAGGAGGGAGTAGGTCATCAGGTATGGGAGGGGGCAGCGGAGGCGGTGAGTTCTCAAGGTGTTTACTCATGAGACCCAAACATTTTCTCTCTTCTTCAAAGAGTTTGTTCATTGCTGATGCACGCTCTATTTTACAACTATTCAGTTGGACTTTTAACCCATCATTTTCACGTTGTAACATCATGTGCTGTTCTTGTGATTTTCTATAATCTTCTTGCAGCCTTGTGTACCGTAGTGATAATGATTCCAGGGTGTCCGTGCATTTTTCCAGCGCGTCTCGTGCCTCCCCACAATCCGCCTGAAGCGACTTGTATTGATGGTAATACGTATCCTTCTCCACCACACATTTTTCCAAATCATCTTGTGATTGGTCAAAATCCCTTTTTAACACTCTGCATTCTTCGTAGAGACTACGCGTTTGTTCAGCGCTGCCAATACTCGACTGTGTTAAACTCTTTACCTCCTGCTGTAAAGCGGCAACCTCCATTTGTGCTGTTAAACATGATGTAGAGACAGCCCGGCGTACAGCAGTTTCAAAGTCTAGCTTGGCCTTTAACAGAAGGCTTAATTTAGCCAAACGTTTATCTCTGTCTGCTTTCTTTTCAGCCGTTGTGGTTCCAGCTGTTACAGTTTTTAATGCACTGTCCACATCTGCTTCCTCCATCAACTGTGTCTCTTCATGGTAGTTTGTGATGGGCCCTGTGAGTGAAAATAAGGCACATTCGATCCAATCTGCTTTGGTCGGGTCGTGGCCTTGAGGTGGCACAGGCTGCCCTGTATCAGAGGTGTCAGGGGTCTCACCCTCTGTGCCTGCCATCTTTTATCTGGATTTTCAGTGAAAATCAAAATAAAAGATGTTCTGTATTCGTTATTCTAAACTTTTCACTATTTGAAATAAACAGGAAAGTTTAAATGTGCACAGGACAACTGTGGAAGATGATGTGTCAGAGAAAGGAAGAGAAAGGAAAATTTTTTTTAGTTATCTGGAGTGAAAACTGTACTTTTGTTTGTTATTTTAAATTCTTTGTATTTAAAATAAGCAAAAATGTTTGTCCGTACCTCTGTTATTCTAAATATTTTATTTAAAATAAACAGGAGCTATTGTTTGTGTACAGAACAAAATTAAAAGCTGGTAACTCACCATAAAATGCTGACTTTTTATGATGTTTTTTGTGAATGTGACTGTTCGTCACTGAAAGTGCACCAGGAAATGACGACACAAATAGGCGGGTCGACGCAGCGCGTCACCAGCTCTGCTGTGCTGAGCGAGGCGGAGCTCGCTACACAGATACGTGACGTCAACCAATCAATCACAGTGCTTGTAGTCCTTTTCCCAAGCAACCATGGTAAATGTAGTTTTCTAACCTTCGACCAATGAAGTACCGGAAATGACGACAAAGTGGGTTGTCGCAACGGCGTGCGTTCCCACTACAGCGAATCAGCGCTCGCTACGAGTGATTGACAGCACACAACAGCGAATCAGCGTTCGCTACTTGAGTGATTGACAGCACACAGCTCTCGTTTCATCCAATCACAGCTCATAAACAGACATGCGGACACGTCTTCTTAACGTTAGCTCAGCACCGCAGACCACAACTTTATGGACTCTTAAAACAACTCAAACGCTACAAATTAACTTTCCAAAATTCTGAAACATGCGGCGAACACACCTAGACAGGCCAACGTAGTTACGCTCAGTAACACAGCACTGCAGCTGTTGAACAAACACGGACTCACTCGGAGCGCGTCAAGGTCGGTTCCGTCCACTTTAAGGGAGCAGAACTCGGGTTTCAGAACCACTATCCGACACCGTTCTAACAGTTATATGCTTCTTTGACCTGCTCTAAAATGTAAAATACCACAACAGCAATCTTGTAGATGTTAAATTAGCTTTCAGGCTTCTGACTCGGCGGTCAAACAAAGCTTTGTACAGGAGTCTGCGTGAACTGGACCGAACCAGGACCAGAACCACCACAGACCACGGCTGACAAAACTTCACCTGAATGCTTCCAACAGCGTCTAACAGAGTTGAAACAATAATAATCTCACAGCTTCAAATGATAAAAACATGCAGAATCTGCCTGCTTTGAACACTTCCAGCCAAAATTATTATCCTCAGAGTTTAAAACTTGGATCCACTTATGCAAACATGACGTTACAGTTCATGACTGAGACCACAGATATCAATAAACTTTCAGAACCGGTACGAGCCACTTCAGGAATAACTCCCAAAAAGTTCATTACTGAGAACGATCAGAGAAGTGTTTCAAAACTCAAGGTTGTATCACTACACATGCATGTGCTTGCTTCCGCTTAACGGCTTTTGAAAAACAGCTGATTTGACCGTCAAAGTGCATTTATTAAGCAAAAGTTAGACTGAGACACACCTTTACTATAATTATGAGCAAACAAATAATTGTTTTTAAGTGTTAATCTTGTTAAATTATTGTTAAAGTCCTCCTGTGCATGCCCCAGCGGCCGCCATTTAGCAGCCAATCGATTTTTGGCACAACACCCGCCCACATTTCCGGGTTATCAGCGGTGACGCATAAAAAATGCGACGCGTCAGCGGGGATGCATAATAGAGGCAACGTATATGGCGAAGCAACATATTTATGGATTTTTCCACTTTATTAGACATATTTGGACTGATGCGACTTATAAGGCGGAGCAACGTTTACGGCGGAAAATACGGTAATTCAGAAATGACCCTAATCTGAGTCTCTCCTTCAGATCCAGATCACTCAGAATAAAAATTAAGGCACATCTTACATTAGCTAGATTTGTTCACTTTTACAGTTTGAGCATTTGGAGCATCAGTTTCTCCATATTTTAATGGGAATGTAAATACAGGAGCATGTGTGTGTGTGTGCTTGTTACACTGTGTTAAAAGTGTGCGCTAATGTCTGTTTGGCTTTTAATTACTGCAGTTGTGATTACTGTATTTTTTTAATGCAACCATTTTTCTTTTAAAACTGAAGACAAGTATCTTCAGAAACTTGAAGCGTCAACTGTGATTCGTAATTCTGCTTTCACAAAACCTTTTCCCAAAAATTCAGCCAAACTCTAAACAAGCTCTTCAGAGCGGTTAACCTGCGCTGAGAATGTCTCCCTCTGTCTTTTGATGGCTGTCTCTGGTTAGTTGTGGTATTTGTGGATCTTTCCTGTTTATCTGTGGTTTGTAGCTGCTGTGACTGTTTGATGATGATGCTCTGCTCATTTTGTCGTCTATTCCAAGGCCGTTAGTTTGATCAGTGGAGAAAAAATGTCTTGTAAGGGAAACTAAACTATTTATTTTGGTCATCATACCCAGCTGACCGTATCAGTGGAGTCAAGCTGACAGATTTCTGTCCACACACAGCTGTGAAGTGGGTGGGAGGGAGAAGAGGGGGACTTGTCTCAGCATCAGGCTTCTTCCTATTTCCTCATGATCTTCTTCCTCCTCCCCTGGTCCTCACTTCTCCTCCCTCCATGAGTTCCTTTCATTCCCCTCCCTCACCCCCACAAGCTGGTAATGAGTCCTGCTGCCTCTGATGTCAAGGTGAGCCAGGCCGAAGGAACAATGGAGCTGAGAGAAAATGTCAGCCCTGGTGCATGGGTGTGTGTGTGCGTTTTCTCTTTTGTGTGCGAGTATGTGTGTTTCCCTTCTCACGGGTTATTAAAGATCCCATTTGCCATACACACACACACACACAACCCTTTGAACTCCTGCAGTGGAATTAAGCAGTGCTGCTGCTCTGAAAGAGCCCGGTTCTGCCATCCTCCCACTCTGCCTCTCTCGGCTTTTGTCTTCCATTTCCCCCTGTAGGGTAATCCCTTTTTCTTTCCTCTCGTTCTCTCCCCTCTTGCTCTCTCTGTACGTCAACACTTATTTCTATGGAGACAGGACGATGGCAAAATGGGCGTGGACAAATACAGTAGGGGCGTGAACAAATACAGATCTCACGAGAGCAAATACATGTCTCGAGGGAGCAAATTACTCTTGTGCGAGCGCAAATCAGCCCCGCGCGTGTAATGGGGATGAGCGCGAGCGTAGAAAAGAGATCCGAGCGCGCGCACGTGCGCTCGGAGGACAACTACATGCTCTCGCGTGCAAAATGTATCTACTGACAGACTCTCCCTCTCGCTCACGGTTCAGACTTTTGGCAGCCAGTGGGAGGATCCAGACCACGACACATGATTGGCTGCAGTCTTCCTGTCCTCTGTGATTGGGTGTAACACTTCCTGAACCTGAAAATGTAAAATACTGTAAATAGATACCTCTGGACTATTGAGAATGAACTTTCTTGTTAAATAAATAGATTTATCTAAATATACTTCAAGTACATTGTTATAAAATATATTTTGTTGCACTTTATGAAGTACTATTTTTTGCTAAATATAAAATACATTTCAATCAAATATATTTCTAAAAGGAATCTTCATATAAACTTTTTAACTGCACGTTTCATTCAACCTTTATTTATGCATCTCATTGAGCCTCGAGGACTCATTTACAAGAGAGACCTGGCTACAAACAAAGAATGATGACAACAGTGACAACAATAGACAGTTAAAAGAGGCATACAGATTTTTTAACAAATTAAAATAAGATGGCAAAAACAGCTAGATTATAAGGTGAATGTGGAAAAGTAAAAACAGGAACTTTAGAACAATGTGTGTGATCACTGGTCAGTGGAAGTTCTGCTGTTCTTCTCATTTGGTTCTGGGCGATGGTTGGAACCTCCTTCAGTCTCACACGGCCTGACTGTGTCTTTGTGAAGTGCCCTCTCACAAAATGTGCCTGTAGAGTGATACTAGTTTATTTCCTTGCACATTTCTTTCACAGATAAACATTTTGAGCCCTGATTAAAAATGTTTGTGCAGATTAAAGGTGTTGTGACATGATTTTGTAACTATGCATAAAATTGCCCAACATAAATATCTTTTATCATTCAACTATGTTCGTTTTTGCAAACAAACTTATAAATATATTTAATTTTGATTTAAGATTGATTTTAAACTTTGCACCGTGTTTATTCATGGGAAATCCGATTACACACGAATGCACCATCTGTGACGTAGTGTGAGGCAGAGGGCTCAGGTCTCTTTAATAGCGGACAATTTAAAACCTGACATATTTATCAATCTATGTGAAGATTTGAGTTATTTGTCTTCAGTTGTGGGAAGCAGAAAATTGTTTGGGTGATGGAACAAGAAACAGCAGGATCTAATTTAGGACTGATGCTGTATGAGACTTACCATTCAGCCTGAACTTCAGGTGGAGGGAGGCGGGGGTCCAAGGGTGCAGCTTTGTTGCATCCTTCACAAAGTATTTCATCTTTTGGGTCAAATCAATTTTAAATCAAAATTATATATAT